>APFE031118384.1:0-21366 GCA_000404065.3 Pinus taeda | reverse complement strand
TTTTCACCCAGTTCTTTTTGTATTAATAGTTGCCTAACAGCTGGGAAAGGAACTATTACTTTTGTGTGGGTTTTCAGAAGGAAGGGTCTATAATATTTGACTGCTTTAAACATAGCAAAGGCTTGTTTTTCCACATCGAAATAATTCAATTCGGCACCCTGAAGATTTGAGCTAAAAAATGAAATGGGTGCCTCCAAATTGTGATCATTTAGTTGCGTGAGTACTGCAGCATATGAAGAGTCGGATGCGATAGTATACAATGTGAAATGATTAGAGAAATTTGGAGTATTTAAGGAGGGGGCGTTGATTATGGATTGCTTTATCAAATCAAAAGCTTCTTTTTCTACTGATCCCCACTTAAAGACTGAATTTTTCTTAATCATTTTTTGGAGTGGCAAAATAATGTGAAAGAAATCTGGTACAAATCTTTTAAAAAAATTAATCTGACCTAGAAATGACTGCATCGATTTCTTATTGTGAGGGAATGGGATCTCAGAAATTTCTTTGATCCGATCAGGATCGATATAAATGCCATCTCGAGACACAATAAAACCCAGGAGTTTACCTTGATCAAGAGCAAAGAATGACTTTTTGGGGTTAAGAGAAATACCATACCTTTTACATCGTTGAAAGATTTGGTTCAAGTCATGTAAATGATTAGACCTCTCTTTAGAGAATACAGTTATATCGCCTAGGTAGATGACTACTATTCGATTAATCAATCCCCTAAAAGCTGTATCCATAGCTCTTTGGAATGTCGTTCCTGCATTTATAAGTCCAAAAGGCATCTTTGGATATGCATATGTTCCCCATTTTGTTCTAAATGTAGTCTTAAGCTGGTCATCAGGATGAACCAGGACTTGGTTGTATCCTGAAAAACCATCTAGAAAGGACATCAATTCAGAACCTGCCACTGATTGAAGTATTTTCTCCATAGTAGGCAATCGGAAATTGTCTTTCAAGCTTGCTCTGTTCAAATTTCTGAAATCTATACAGATTCGAATGTCACCATTCTTCTTCCTTACAGGAACCATATTAGAAACCCAGTTGGAATGTCGAACTGGAAAGATAATCTTGGCTTTAAGGAGTTTGTTAAGCTCCGACTTTATCTGGCTTTCTAAATTTGGGTGTATTTTTCTTAACTTCTGCTGAATTGGTTTTTGATCGGGAAGCATTGGAATGGTATGTTGGATAATAGATGTATCATAATTTTTTAAGTCATCATATTTCTAAGCAAAAACTTGTTTATTTTTCCTTAACAGTTTAATGAATGCTTCTTTCTCTTCTACAGAAAGTCCTAATCCTAAATCACATTTTGAGGAGCTTGCTCAGTACCCAAATTTATCAATTCAAACCTTAGGGTAGAGCTTTGGATCTTTGTATTAGTTACAGGTTTAAACCTATCTTTTATATCATAAAGATCTTCTAGTTTTACCACAAGCTTAGGAATTGCATTTTCTTGAGGTGTTTCCTTTATTTGGGAGTCATGCTCATCCTCTTCAATGATTTGGTTGTCATAAGACTTATCGGAAGTTAAGAATTGTAAAATATCATCATCATGATTAAATACTCTCCAATTAGTGATGTTATCAGGAATTGAAGGCCTAAAAATCAACTCTACGGAAAATCTATCAGGGTTGTAGTCTTCAGAAGGTAGAAGCCTGGAGGCTACATTGGCTAGTAGGTCGGCAGCTGAATTCTGGGACCGAGGAATGGAGGAAATCTTAAATGCTATAAAATGTGATGTAAGGTCTTGCACTAGCGATTGGTAATGCTTAAGATGATTGAAAAGGCAATGGATTGCATTCCTAACCTGTTTAACAATAATTTCAGAATCGCCGAATACTTTTAGATATTGCACTTTAAGGCCGATTGCTTTATATAATCCCTGAATTAAAGTTTCATATTCGGCTGTGTTGTTAGTGCACTCAAATTCCAATCTGCAAGACAGCATTGTCTTTTCCCCATGTGGACTAACTAAGATGCATCCTGCTCCTGAGCCTTCACTAGACTTGGAGCCATCAAAATATAAAGACCAAAATAAAGGAGTATCAACAATCATATTTACAGTTTTCTCATTATCATTGAAACACCTAGATTTATCTGTTTGTGAAAAATTTTCAATCTGAGATGTAAAATGATTAACTGAGAAAGGGGAGGGTTGGGCAAAAAAGTTGCCAAAGAATGACTCTGATGAATAATTTCCCAAAATGTTGTTGTTGAATGCTACGGGGTGGTTTTCTTGTTCAAAATCGGTAACTGTATGGGTCATATGTTTTTCTCGATCAATCTTAATTTGATTTGGCTTACCTTTATAAGGAAGCCACATGTGTGACCAATCAGTAGAAATATACCCATGCAATTTTTCGGACCAATCTCTACTCAAAATTAAACCGTAAAACTCAGGTATATCAGCTATTAGAATGTCAATTCTTTGTACTATTGTGGGATCAGCAGACAACCTAATAGTTACAGAATTAATCTCTCCGACAACCTGTACTTTGGTCCTGTCCAACTGTACAATATGGATGGAAAACTTTTGGGGTTCTATGTTCAATTTGGAACAAACTGAAGCTGGCATTATGTTAGATGATGCCCCTGAGTCAATTAAACAGTTGTGAAGGTTTCTGTTATAGATTTCATAAGTTAGAAGGAAGGGTGGAGTGTGAGAACTTGATCTGTCTCCAATTAGAACTGAATCGATAGCTTCAACCATACCTGGAGGGGATTGGCCTGAATCATTGGCAGCTTTTGAACTAGGAAGTGGTGTAGAGGGAACAACATTCAATTCTTTAAGAAGTAATTTTTGCTGATGCTTTAGCTTGCTAAGCTCAAACATAGTTATGTTTGCCTTAAGTTTCTTTTCTCATTCTTCATGTGATCAACAATGTTGTATTCCATTGAATCGGATACCACTAATGTTTTAGATGTTGAAGGAGAATTAGAAGTTGGAGGTCTGGTTTTGGGGAACTACTGCAGGTGATTCTTTGGAGTACTTTTTCCTTTGGTTTGTGGCAGCACCTGGCCACTCCTTTTTCTTGAAGTCACCTGGACTGGTTCAGAAGTATTTTACTTCTAGTGGTGACTGGAAAGGCTTCTCTTCATTTTTGGTATCACAGAATTGGGGAGTATAAAATCCACATTCCATGGCATTCAGCTACTATCCTTCTTCATTCGTCAGTTGGTGGGGTTGCCTCTTCTTCTTCCTCCTCTTGGTCTGAATCTGCATTAGATATGACATTGGGTGGCTTTGGGTTTCGAGTTTTCTTATAAGTCCTAAATGGTTTTTGTTTGAAAGTTTCGGCCACCTGTTTCTTTAATGTCAATCATTTCGTTAGAAGTTTTTCAGGACCTTTTGCAAACCTTCCATGTCATATGGGTCTTTTGGGCTTTTCTTCTTGGAGTCTTCTTTAAAAGAGACTTTTTTGGCTTTTCTGTCTTCCAAGGCAGCTTTCTTTTCTAAGGAATTGATGCGTTTTACCACATCAAGTGCTTCTTTCATATTTTCTGCTAAGGTAGGTTTCCCAGCTCTATCTACAAAAATGGCTATATTGGCAGGTAAGGCGGTGATATACCATTCACTTCGAATTTGATCACTTGGTTTGGAAGCTGTAGGGATTTTGTTCAGGAGTTTATTGAAGCGAGCATTAAATTCCTTGATTGGTTCCCTATGCTCTATTCTTAGGTCGGAGAGATCGTTTATTAAAGTTGCCAAAGACCTATCATCTCCATATTTAGTAAGAAATTGCTCTTGGCAGGTGTCCCAACTGGTAATGGAACCAGAGGGTAAAGAGAAATACCAGGATCCTGCTAATCCTTGCAAAGTATAAGGGAAAAGTCTAACAACAACATCTTCTTGTGTTACCCCTTTCAAGTTGACCGACAACATGAAATTATTAATGTGTTCTTCGTCCTAGGTTCCATCATCTGTATTAAATTTGGGGAGCCATTTTTCCGGAGAATCTGGTAAAGGATGAAATGGTGCAGGCAAATTGACTGCACCAGGCCTGGTCCATGGATCTACCATTGTAATAGTACCGGTGGTTGATACTACTATTGGGATTCCAGATGTATGGGAAGTAGATAATATCGAGGAGTGAGTAGATTGAGATGTTGAGGCTTCTGTTCCCTGGCGGACAACAATATGTAATGGAGGAGTGGGTGGTTGACTTTGCAGATGGGGAGATGAAATGGATGATGTGGATGAAAGCTCTCCACTATTATACCCTTCAGTATATTTCTTGGCCCTTTTTCCTTTCGGGTAAAGGGAACTCAATGGGTTCAATACCAAGATTTTCACTTTGAAGTTTGGTAAGTGGGTGAGATAGATTGAACTGCGAAGTCGTACTGCTTTGTGATACCTCAGATCTCTGTGGCGAAATCGAGAAGCTCTGAAGTTTGTGGATAAGAGACTGGACTTCAGGGGATTCAAGACTTAATTGTTCTGGAGTATTATGGGTGTGAGCAGTGGTAGTTGATTCCTCTTCTTCTTGATTGTATACTGGAGAACCAGCATGCGATCGAGAATAACGAGGAGATTTGGAGGGAGAATTACTCTTAGAATGGCTTGCAGATTTGAGTTTGCTTGCCATTCACAGTCAGGGCCCTCCTTCTAGCACCAAAAATGTTGATTCCTCGAAAATCGCTGCAACAACATTGGGGAAACCACCCGGTCCAAACCTTAGTGCAGCTCCTTTTCCGTTTGGGGTAGTGGCTCCAACTGGGGATAATGGGACCAGTTTCCCAGAAATAGATAAATGGGATGAGTGAATGATTTATAGATAACACTAGCGGTGAGCGAAAGACTAAAACTATTAACAGAAATATAAATAAATGAAACTATCCCGGGAATCTATCGAGCTCTAAAGCGTAGCGTTTGATGTTCTATGTCTAAAACATAAGAATATAGATGACTATATCTTCACAACATAGATATTAAATCATTTAAGATTGTTGTGCTTAAATAGTTAAGCAGAGCGATTGAAGCGAAGTTACCACACTTTATACATTTATATCATTGTCATAAACATCATTAAAAAGCAAAGGCAGATCATTAAACACCCAATAGTGGAATGAATAAGATTCGTTGTTATAGCGCATGTATATAATCAATGATAGCAAGAATAATTACACAACAATTCATATAAACGGAATGAATTCAGACATAGATAGAAATACCATATGAGCTGAGTGACACTCCCAGATATCAATCGCTATGTGTAGTCCTTTCTTTAACGCAAAAACATTCTTCAATCAACGTCAATAGTGCACAATTGCATAAAGAAACTTCTGCATTAAAGTAAGAACAACTGGTCAAGTTTCATAAAAGAATATTGGCTGAAGCACAGTAGTGCAAACTTCAGTCTGTTAAGTCTCTTACAAAATTTTACGACCCTTTCTAAAAACTTGAAAGGGTCTATAAATACAATACTAATTTAAATATCTACTAAACAGAAATTCTACTAAATTGATATCAATAACTTTTGATCCTATTTTGGCTAGCGATCTGGCGAGCTGGAGGGTGATTCATCAAGTCGGCTGCTTTCCTTTGAATCTAAGCTGATTTATCGCCAACATTGGCTCAATTTCCGGAGGTTTGTTGAGGCGCGAACTGAGCTGGGCAGCATAGGTAGCATCTTGAATATCGGGGATCATACACTCGATTGCATCTGTCAAACACTTCAGGGCAGCTCTTTGTGTATGTGGCTTAATTAGGAAAAGCCAATATGCTTCCAAGTTTAAACTATTAACCACGGCGATTAATCTTCCCTTTTCTTCTAACTCAGGGTAACATGATTGATCCAATGCATTTGTTGTTGTCATCTTTCCTGGTGTACTTTGGGAAATCATATTCGCCAAGTAGAGAGTGTTGTTGACTAAATCAACTAGATTGCTAGAAGTTGATCTACATCTTGAAGCTGCTCTCTCTCCTTTCAACACCTAAGTGTGCCATTCTGTGAAAAGTATATCTTTATATGTTTCAATTATCCTGGGCAAATTTGCTACTTTTCCCTGATTCGAATCTTGCCATTCAAGATGTTCGGTAATGGCCTCATCGACTTGATTTAAATCTTCCCTAGCTTTCTCTACCTGTTCATTTATGGATGTGGTTAATTCGCACAGTGGCTCAGCTTGAGCGATCTGTTGACACAAGAGTTTAACCTGAGATATTAGCGCATTGTTTATCAACGATTCTTCTGTTCTAAACTCTGTCACTTGCGAAGCGCCTTTTATCTTTTCTAGCTACGATGACATTTGAGCGATTTGCTCATCTTTGGTTTTCACCATTTGTTCATTCGCTGCTTTCAACTTTTCCAATGCCTTGGTCAATTCTTTCTATTTCTAGATCGCAGCCTGGTCAATCCTTTGCTTTTCTGCTCACAATTGCTGGGTTAATTGATTATTCATTTGCTGTTGTACCAGCAACTGATCTTCTGCTTGCGCTGCCCTCTGCTTTGTTTCGGCCAACTCCGTCTGTAATGTGGAGATTTCTTGGTCCTTATTCTTCAATAAAAGGCTTATCTCCGATGATTTGTCGATTGTTGCTGCCGAATAGGCTCCAGCATACTATGACAACTTTGTTAAATCATCGGAGGGGTCCAATTTCTCCTTCCATACTACATTACACGTGACCGTTTGTTCTGGAAAGATAGAAGGTTGATCAATCCTTCATCTTTTCCTTGATCGCTTTACAACTTCTCTATGCCTCGGGCTATAGAAAACATCCAATGGAGGAATATCTTCTACCTGCAGAATGATCTGATCGGTGGGATCTTTTGGAATTATTTCAACATCCTTAGACTAAGGTGTGTCGTTGGTTCCACTTAGAACCTGAGATGAAGTAACGTCTTACGTGTCGTTGGTCTTAGAAGTGTCTGTATCTTTTGAGCGTTTTGATCCACTGATGATAGAATCAAACTGCGGCCATTCCTGGAGAAATTTGGGGTCTGTGGTAGTGTCCACATTGACATTAGTAGTAGTCTGTTTCCCTTGCCCAGTTTGAAACTCCTTCTGTACTTGTTCCTATTCTTTCTTCTGATGCTCCTCCTGTTCCCTCTACTGTCTATCCTCATGTTCTTTCTTTAGCCATTCTTCCTGCTCCTTCCTCTGCTTTTCCTCTTGTTCTTTCCTCTGCTTTTGCTCCTGCTCCTTATTATGATCTTCTGCTATAGCAAGAGGTTCCTTTGTTTGTTGCCGACCAGGCTTGCTTGACGATGTCGTTGGGGTCGTTGCTAATAAATCTAGAGGTAGAGTTTGCAACCTCTGCTCTCTAAGTTTATTAAATTTAGTCAACCCTTCATCATTATATTTCATCCTAGCGAGTTCTTTAGCTTGTCCTATTGTTTCAACTACAATGAACAGGTCATCAAACATATCTTCTTGATGCTCAAATGTTGTTAATTTGGCGTGTTCTAATGTGGCATAGGCAACTAGCTTTGGATCAAACGCCCTGTTTGGGATTGTGGCCAGAGATAAAGATTGAATCTTTGTTGCTTCCTTTTCTGCATGTTTGAGATCATGTAGCGTAAAGACACCACACCTTAAGGGAAAGGCGGGCCAGCCTCTTTTCTTTTCCTTTTTGAGAGTCTGTGTAGTACTCTCAGCCGTAATTTGATAGGCGATTTCTCTTGCTAGCAACTTATCTGGAACATATAAAGGGAGAACATGTGGGTTGGCTTGGCTACCGTAAACTCTGATATAGGTAAATTTCTCTTCTCCAAACCAACTAGCCACTGCTGGTAAATCAAAGGAAGCTTGGTAGGAAATCTTTGAAATGGGTTTATCAAAAATGGAATAGTAAATGGGCACCATAAAGCCATTACAGATTTGATACAGGTGGTTTTTGTAAGAAGACTTCCACAATTTTTGGTGGTATGTATGAATGGGCGAGGGGTCCTGTGCAGTCCATCTCCAACCAAGAATAGGAAATTCGGAATTGAAACATAAAGTGTCTAAGATATATGCACTATAGTAAAATGGGGGGATTTTCCTTTCAGTGACCATGGTTTTATTTCTAAAATCACGAACAGCTACTGCTAGTTTATCCGAGGGAATAGTAGCCCAATCCATGATTATACTGTTTACTGCTGCCTCCATAAGTTAAGACATGATTCCATTAATTGGCCGTATAAAACCTGTCACCCTATAAATTCCCATTATATCGTTATTTGGGCGAGTAATCTCCTTAAGCATGCAATGGACGTATTGGCGGCCGAGCGGAAATGATTAAGCCTTAAATATGAATAAATTGAGCTTTCCAATCACTTTAACGACTTTTTATTGAAAACTGTGCCTTATCGCATCGCATCGGGTGATGACAAGCGCGCCTTAACAATGTATATTGAGTACCTCCGATCGCCGAATGCGATATCACATCAGCGAAAAGCTTTATGCGCATCAAGACTTTAGTAAAGGTAACCCGCCGATCGCCGATCGTTGATAGCACATCGCATCGGGGCTAATGGTGTGGGGTGCTTTGAAATGTGCATTGGATATTGCCGATCGCCAAATGCGATATCGCATCGGCGGAAAGCTTTGTGCCACTTTATATATCTCTTATGTCAATGCGATATGCGATCTTGCGATCACTTTATCGCAATGACCAAGATTCGCGTTATTTCTTTAAAAAGGGTTTGTTCAAAAAGGGTTTTATAAACGCATTCATTTGATTATCGGACTTTTTGAACAATAGAAGTATTGATATCAATTTTATTTTAAAGGGACCCATTTGATATGTTATTGTTTTATGAATAAAAATGATATGAAATGGGGGGTTGTTTGTAGAGCACAACACCAGGCTATTGGGATCCCTGCAATCCTAAGTTACTGATACTTCTGACTCATTTGTTGCTCCCAATATTAAAATTGGCTTTGTATTTCTCACGTGCACTATGTACCCATACTGCCTTGGCTAAGCTAATAACAAATTCCTCCAGATTGTAATAAGGTACGAGGAGAATATTAGGGGAAATGCCACTGGTGTCTTGGGGGAATTTATACTGATTCTTAATGGATTTCTCTCCTTCATTAAATAATCTCCTCATCACATTGCCCATATCTTTTTCTCTTTCCTCTCCATGTCCTCTCGGCCTCTGCTCTTGCGAACCACCTTCTGCAACCTGTAGGGAAGGTACCTCTTCATTCCTTTGACTCCTACATCTCCCGTCACCACTTTGGCTTTGCTCGACATCTTCCTCTCCTTCCTCCTCGACTCAGGGTCTTCCCATCACCACTCCTACTTGGTGGGGGCCTATCCTCCTCTTCCCCAAAGTCTTAATCACTCTCGTCTGCCACTTATTTGCTAGCAGTGCTCTCCTCTACACTTTGACATATCTAGCTTTCTTCAACTCTTCCGCATCCATCCCTTCAACAACATATCTATTCCACAAATAGTAGAATTCCCCCTTTACATCCTCCCCTTGGTACTGGGGTTTTACGCTACCATCCCTGTAGTAGGTGAGGGAAGTAATCCTTCTTCTACCATAAACATCTTGATCCACATTGAGACTTCCCTCATCCACCTCCCTCTTAATCCAGAGTTGAATACAACTTCTGCCTTTGAGAAATATTGATAACTCTCCACGTCAAATTCGACTATATATCCTTCCACCGTAGTCTTTACCCAAAAATCAACTGCTCTAGTACGATCGTTGTCCAATTGTTGGAATAGTACAATATCTGATGGAGTCCAGTTGTGGTGAGCTGTCATCAATCCCCTGATTGGTTCCGCCCCTTCAGCCTTTTTAACTAGTTGTACAGGTCTTTGGGGAACTTGCATCAAAAAATCTCATACTAATCACTAGTACCATCGACATATAAAATCCCCTCACTTATCTTGCTAATTAGTTGATTTCTAATGGTATATTTCTCTACTACAAACTGATCTACTTTATGATTCCACCAATACCTAAATTCTCTCTTGAATATCCTTGACAACATGTTCCAAACCAGTTCTCATAACTTTGGGTCCCGACAACGGAACCATTTGTTGGCACGAAAGAGTCATTAGGGAGAAAAGACCTTGGGTTCGGACACAAAGGGCCAATAATGGTCTGGTGTAGTCTAGGACAACGCCGACATTTTCACATTACCCAAAGGGTAAGGAGTCTCACTCGAGGTGTGCCGTGACCGAAAGTGAGAAAGGTTCAACATGGGGTCAAGGGAACACGAATTGAGGCATCATACAATAACACAAGTATATCCATTACACGCGAAACAATGATGAAACATAACAATGATTACATAATAACTACCGAATACATGCATTTGATGGAACATTTAAATTTTTTAGAAACTCATCATACCAGGGGATCCATACACATCATGATTTGCAACTAGTCTAGCTTTCTTTCTATTAACATAACAATAAAACATTACAGCATGTCTTTGGTATTCTCCCCAAGAAACTACAAGGAATACCTAGATTAGATCCATGAGTTCAATCTCAACCTCAAGGGCCCAGTTAGCATGGACTCCTACGTCTTGCGACCAGTCTACCGCAACCAGATCTCTACCGCTAGCTCCAACAACCTTGCCCGCTATCCCATTCACCAACTAACCTCTCTTCTTTTCTGTCCCTTTGCTTTTATATTCCTTTATGCTGCCTAAACTGTCAGTTCCTACTCGGCTACTCTTTCACCTTCCTACCCACTCGGCTGCCTTTGTCTTCCACTACCACCTTGCGACAACTCTTGTGCAACTACCTATTCTTGCCTTGCTGTCTAGCTGACTCTTCCACAAGCTAACCGTTGTTGCCACCCACTTCCTTCTCATCTTTAGTCAGCCAAAATTGGTCAAAACCTTTCCAAAATTAAACGAAGGCCCCAAAAAATACAATGGACCGCGGACTCTGGGTGAGTCTCAAACCATCCTACCACTTATCCATACAAGGGGATAAAGACCCTTTGACTCAAGAAGAAGTGGGAGTAAGCTATGGAAGGAGAGATGGATTCCTTGATGCAAAACTAAACTTGGGACTTAGTCAAGGTGCCTATTGGTAAAACAAAATTGGAGAATAAATGGGTTTACATGTTGAAGGTAGAAGATGGAGGTAAATAAAGGTATAAGGCTAGACTTGCGGTGAAGGGATTTTCACAAAAGAAAGGTATATAATTTGATGAAATTTTTTCTCCTATTGTTAAAATGACTTCAATCAGAGCTATTTTAAGTCTAGTGACAATAAAAGATTTGCATCTTGAGTAGTTAAATGTAAAGACAACCTTTCTCCATAGGGATTTGGAGGAAGAAATATATATGTAGCAACCACAAGGGTATGAGGTCAAGGGAAGGATAAATTAGTGTGAAAATTGAAGAAGAGTTTGTATGGCTTAAAACAAGTTCCAAGGCAGTGTTATCTAAAATTTGATAGGTTTATGTTTCAACAAGGTTATACTAGATGTCATTTTGACCATTGTGTTTATTTTAAAAGGAAAACTGATGGCAACTATATTATATTGCTATTGTATGTAGATGACGTGCTTATTACAGGGTCTAACATGAAGGAAATAAATGTGCTCAAAGGAAAATTGGAAAATTCATTTGAATTGAAGGATTTAGGTGTTGCAAATCAAATCCTTGGTATGAGAATAACTAGAGACATGAAAAATTGAAAATTAACATTGTCTTAGAGAGAGTACATAGAAAAGGTGTTGGAAATATTTAATATGAAGAATGAAAAACCAATGAGTACACCTTTGGCTAACCATTTAAAACTAAGGAAGGACATTTGTCCCAGGACCTAAGAAAAGATGGATTATATGTATAAAGTTCCATACACATCAGCTGTTGGAAGCTTAATGTATGCAATGATTTGCAGAAGACCTGATATTGCACATGCAGTGGGAGTTGTAAGCAGATATATGAACAATCCAGGAAAAGAGCATTAGATGGAATTGAAGTGGATTCTCAGGTATTTGAGAGGTACCACAAATCAAGCATTATGTTTGGAGGTTTAAACGTTGTTCTATAGGGATATACTGATGCATATATGGCAGGTGACAGAGATAATAGGAGGATCACCACATGATATGTGTTTACCATAGGTGGAACAACTTTAAGCTAAGTTTCAAAATCGTAAAACATTGTTGCACTTTCAATAACATAAGTAGAGTATGTTGTTGCTATAGAGGCTAGTAAAGAAATTACTTGGTTACAAAGGTTTATGTATGAATTGGGAAAGAAGCAAGAAATGAGAAAATTATATAATGATAGCTAGAGTGCCATTCATCTTGCAAAAAATTAAACTTTTCATTCTAAGAATAAACATATACAACTCAGGTGTCATTTCAAATGATTAGTTTTGGATGATGGACAATTGAAGTTGGAAAAGACACACACTAGCCAGAATCCTGTAGATATGTTGACAAAGGTTTTAACCAAGGAGAAATTGAGATGTTGCTAAGTTTCAATTGGCCTTCAATAATGATGATGAAGATGAGAAACAACCAGTTCAAAAGTGGAAGCATTGTCCAACAAGTGAAGAAATGGTGGAGTTGATATGATCAGTCTCCAAGTGGGAGATTGTGGGACGTGGAGCCTGATTATCTTCTTTATTCATAGGTTGTGTTTTATCCATGTTTGGATCCCAATCCCCAACAAGGGGGTGTGGGGGAGGATTGCATGTTTGGAGCACTCTCCTGGAAGTGGTTTGAGGGTAGCGCTCCTGAAGCTAAAAATAGATGAAAAATTTCCTTGTAAAATATTGTAATTTCATAATCAATCTGGGATGTTCATTGGGTGGATGATCTGATGGTAGAAGTTATGTTTAATTTAGGGTTTTTTTCCCTAGAAGGAAATCCCTTGGTTTATATGAGGGAATTATATTACAAATATCTATTATTGTTCTAAGCGAGGAAGAGAGAGAAGACTGTGTGTTAGAAAAGAGGAAATTACAACGGATTTGCTGTAGGTTGTATCTCTTCATTTTGCTGGATAATATAAAGGAAAGGATTGGCTATTTCTCTATGGACATAGCCCAAATTGGGTGAACCACGTATATCTATGTCTCGCTTGTTTTATGCGCTTCTGTATTTGTGTTTCTGCAATATTTTGTGTATTTCATTGCTCCATTAATTAATTTCTAACAAACTTGCTTATGTCCTAGCCCAATACGCATTTGATTTTTCCACTTGGTTTGCACTTGTAACATCCTGTTGTGGCCACCAACAACCCCCCTCCTTATTTAGTGTTAGCAATAACATTAAATAAGGGGGGACCCTTAGCAAAAATAAAATAAAATAATCCTTTTTGTATTGAACTCCTTAGAAATATATCGCATCGTGAGAAGAGAGTAAAACATTTCTTTATGAGCACTATAAAAAATGTGAAAAAAGCGACGCGAAATCCATCGCATCACATACATCAAGAAGCGCCCATAAATGAAGATCTTGAGAATTCTCAGATGGCTGATATGCGACATTGCATATTGCAACATCGCATAAGTAACACACAATAGTCTAACATGATCTGCGATCTTGTGATAATTGCGATGTTGCGATGAATGCGATCTACGATATCGCGATCTTGGCGAAAATGCGATAACGCGATAATGAAATGCAAGTTGCAGGAACCACCCATTGCAAATTTTTCTCGGCTCAACATTCAAGAAAAGTTGTCCATAAACCAAAAATTGTGCATGCGCGTTAAACGAAATTAATGAACTTACACCAAAGCGTTAATGAAGGACGGTCTTATGTTTTTCGAAGAGTCAGTACACAATGGGTGGCACTATTTTATGCATTCGTAGAGCTTAGAGCTTTCGTGTCAATATTTATTGTTGTAACTCTTTTTCCTTTGCGTAAACTACAGGAATGAAAAACAGGAAACAACATGGAGCAATGCATAGGAAACATCTAAGGAAAAAGGGAAAGCGTCAATGCTCAGAGACAGAGAAGAGATGCCCTCATAAACGAATACCACATGCGGCGAAACCACAGGTTCCAGAGCATTACTGAATAGATGCTGACATCAATAGGCGATCCAACACTTAGGGTAAAAAGCTCACAAAAAACAGCATGTTTACAAAATTCTGAAAAAGGTTACGCCCGAAAAAGGAAAAGGCGCTACAAACAAAAAAACGCATCAAAAAATTGTTCAGAAATCAAAGTCCCTAACTTGCTTAGTCATTCGCAAGTCCGGAAGCCAAGATAGCAAAAGCAGAAGCAATTTGAGGGAAATTTCGGATGTTACCAAGTATATACGCAGTGAAATCATCTGGGAAGAGGATGATCCCCAAAAATATCTTCTAATTCACTAAAAAATAGTGCTAGCACTTGCCATTCCTATTTTCTTTACTCAAACAAAAGCGGAAAGCAACCAGCTGACTCTTCCCAGGCAAATGATGAATGCTTGCAACATCAAGGAGTAAATGCAAAAATAGTTAGGAATTAGATTAGGTTTTTAGAAATAAGTTTTCTTAGGAAGAGGGTGGTCATTTGAAAAACCGTATCCTAAATTTATGTAATTAGGTTATTTAGTTAACAGTATTTAAACCCTTCTCATGCATTTAGAGAAGGATCCAGAAATTTGTCAAAAAACTTATCCTCAGAACATGCACTTTTGCACCCTCAGAGGAGGTTTTGATGAATGGAAGGATCAAGATTTATTGATGTTTGCATTTGATATCTGCTACTGATGTTGTATTTCTGTACTCTTAGTAGATATTAGAACAAGGAAAGATAAATCATTGTTGTTGGAAGCTTATGAGTAGGACCAGTCATAAATGGTACTTTTATCTCTTGATCATTTCTACTTATATTCTTAAAGCAATATACAGTTTTTAGTTGTTTATATGTTATTACATGAATGTTTTTGTTACCATTTGGCACTTTTGTACGGTGGAGCCATTTACTTATGTTTAATGTGTGAATAACTTATTATGCGATATGCTGTTCACAACTGTTTTGCCTAACTTTTTATGCAAAGTAGTTTATCTTAATTGATTTCTATTCTTATAATTGTTGAATAATCTTTATTACCAGTTATTATTTGAAATCTCTTTAGATCGCATAATAGAAGAATTACATCCCAGGTTAGCATAGATTAGATGTGCTGTTTTCATTAGATTACAATAGCATAGAGTTAGACTAAAGTAGCTTAGATATGAACTTTAGATCAGCAACATCCAACTCTACACACACACACACCCTTAGATTGGGAAATTGGTCCCATTATCCCCAGTCAGACTCACTATACCAAACGGATAAGGAGCTGTCAACCAAGGTCTGGATTGGGTGAGTATCCCCCTTGTTGTCAACCCGATTTTCAGGGCTTCAACATATTTGGCGCTAGAAGGAGCGCTAAACTATGAATGTCACCTAAATCTAGATCTAAATACCATTTTGAGAGTAAATCGCCCTCATCATCTCCCCCGAATTCCCCAGTACGTTTAATTCCAGAGTCAGAAGTCGCTCGAGTATCAAACGTTGCTACGCACCCTAATATTTCAGACCGATCTATCATTAAACCCCTTGAAGTGGAATCCCTGATTCACAAACTTCAGGGATTTTTCATTTCTCCTCAGAGGTCTGATAAATCTCAAAGTAGTGTCACTTCACAGTACAATCTTGCTCATCCCCTAACCAGGTTAAAGAGTGAAAAATTTGGCATTCAGCCAACTGAGTTGCCTCTTCCCACCAGGAAAAGAGCGAGGAAATTACTGCTAGAGTCTGATAGTGAGACTCTTTCGTCTACATCATCCATTTCAAATACCTCACCGCGAAGTCAACCACCCACGCCTCTATTCCAGACCATCATCCATCCGTCTACCGGAACTCCCACAACCCCTCTTCAATCATCTACGATCATAGTATCTTCATCTTCCCAGCTGCAGGGATCATCTTCTGCACTTTCCTCTACTAGCAGCTCAACGATGGCCCAGTCTCCATGGAACAACCCCGGGGCAGTTTTAATGCCTGCGCCCTTGAGCCCAATACCGGCCCATCCTGAGAAATGGCTGCCCAAATTCAATCCAGAAGCAGACATGCTAGCAGAATAACACATAAACAATTTCATGCTTTCTATCAATCTCAATGGAGTTACTAATGAAGACGCTGTTGTTCAGCTTTTTCCCTGTACAATGCAAGGAACAGCCGGGTCATGGTACTTTTCATTACCCTCCGGGTCTATCACAAGTTGGGATATCTTCCAGAATCAGTTCCTCACCAAGTTTGGTGATGACAGATCAACGACAATGTTGATCAATGACCTATCAATCTTAAATCCAAAGCTATAGAACCTATCAAAGATTTCAATTTACGATTCAATAAAATTCTCAACAAAATTCCTACTGCTTCCTGACCCACCGGAGAAGTACGATCTGAATGGTATATTACTGCCTTACCATCAAACACAACAATATTTGTGGACAAAGAAAATAAAATAACCTTAGTTGAAAACATGACAGAGGCGATAGCAGTAGAGAAACGCGTAATAGCCCTGGAAAGAAGATCCGCGATAGAAGAACTGCAAATCTAAAAAAGTCACCTTTAAAGAAGATTCCAAAAAGACACAAGCGAAAGACCCTTTCGATTTGGAAGGATTGCAGAAAGTTTTAAAAACTATGTCTAATGAGATGGTTGACATAAAAAACAAGTAGCAGAAACTTCTTCAAAAAAGCCCTATAGAGCTTTTAAAAGAGGTCCTTCAACGGATATAAAACCACCCAATGCCATTTCAAACGCTGAATTCGAGGAAGAAGAAGAAGAAGAAGAAGAAGAAAGTGCCACTGAAGGTCAGACTGATGACAAAGAAGTTGTGGAATTACAAGGAATGTGGGATTTCATCCTCCCATAAGAAGAAGATCAAAAAGTATTTCCAGTTAGCACACGAAGCAAAAACCAACTTGATCCTCCCCAAACTACCCCTAAGTAGAAGAACGCAAGCCCTACAACAAAAGATAAAGTCGCAACAAAGAAAACAACCACTAAGGCGACTCAATCTAGCCCAGTCCAAGCAGATCAAACAACTCCATCAAAAACATTGATAGTGTCGGATGAAATGGAGTACAATATTATAGATGATATGAGAAAAACTAGGGCTAATATTACCCTTTACGAATTGAGCAAATTGAAACATCAACAGAAGATAATGATGAAAGAATTACATGCCGTACCCATTGCACCTCTGCCTACTGCTGTACTCTCTCAATCTTCCCACAACATGGGAAGACCTCCAACTAACGCGATCAATAAGATTGACCCAAATGAAATCGCCTTAATTGGAGGAAGATCAAGATCTCACACTCCCCCGTTTCTTCTCACTTATGAAATTTTCAACAAAAATGTGCACAATTGTTTGATAGATTCCGATGCTTCATCAAATATTTTACCCAGATCAATATGTCCCAAGTTAAATGTTCAACCACAAAAATCCGCAGTGCGCATAGTTCAACTCGATCGATCTCAAGTCGAAGTGACTGGTGAACTTAATCAAGTAACCATAAGATTATCATCCAATCCGAAGATATGTCAGGTTATTGACATTCTAGTGGCTGATATCCCAGAATTCTATGGCCTAATTCTTAGCAGAGATTGGTCCGAGAAACTCCATGGATACTTCGCTACCGACTGGTCGCACATGTGGTTACCCTACAATGGTAAACCGAATCAAATAAAGGTTGAACGAGAGTTACACCAGAAATACATAGTAACGGAATTGGAAGGAGAAAATGAAGCAATAGCTTATAACAGCAGTATCATAGGCAATTACTCGGTAGATTCTTTTCTCGGCAATTTCAATGCTCACACATCACCCTACTTAGAAAATTCAGTTTTGTCCCAAATCGAAAATTTTTCCCAAACTAATAGTTCAAAGTGTGTTAATTTTTTGGATAAACCTGTAAATACATCTTTGTTTTGGAAATTATATTTTGATGGCTCTAAATCTAAAGAAGGAGCAAGAGTAGGATGCGTTCTGATTAGTCCAGAAGGAAATAAGACCATGCTTACATGCAAACTCGAATTCGATTGCACAAACAATACAACAGAATACGAGGCCTTGGTGCAAGGCCTGTACAAAGAAATCGGGTTGAATGTCAAGTATCTTGAAGTCTTCGGAGACTCTAAAATTGTCGTCAAACAAGTACGTAACACTATACATTGCTTATCTGGTCATTTAAAACACTATCAATCTTTATTACAAGATCTGACTGAGCATTTCATAGCATTTAATATTTCTTCAATCCTGAGACTCCAAAACGCAAGTGCAGACCTCTTGGCTAACGTAGCCTCTAAGCTTATTCCCTCCGAATATTTTAGTCCAGATAGATTATCAATAGAATTAATCTTTAGACCGTCCATCCCTGACAACGTTACAAATTGGAGATTATTCAATGACGATCCTGATATTGTAAATTTCCTCACTTCTGAAGGATCCTACTCCAATCAAATAATTGACGAAGACCATCACGATCAACAAATACAACCAAATAGCACTAATAATGCTATACCTAAATCGGTGGTTAAGTTGGAAGACTTATACAATTTGAAAAATCGGTTTAAAAGGTCTACTAATTCTAAGCTCTACAGTTCGACTCTGAACTACGAATTAGTAAACCTGGGAACTGATGATAAACCACAAAATGTTAATCTAGGCCACGGCCTAGCCCCTGAAGAAAAACTAGCATATATTCGTCTTTTGAGACAATACAAAATTTTTTTTGCCTGGAATTACGATGAGCTGAAGACATACGACACTTCTATCATTCAACGTACTATCCCTGTGATTGATAATGAAAAACCTGTCCAACAGAAGCTGAGGAAAATCCACCCCAATTTAGAAAATCAGATAAAAACTGAGCTAAATAAGTTATTGAAAGCCAGAATAATTTTCCCCGTCAGACATTCCAAATGGGTCTCCAATTTGGTACCCGTTAGAAAGAAAAACGGAGATATTAGAATTTGCATCGATTTTCGGAATCTTAACAAAGGCTTTCAAAAAGACAATTTTCCTCTTCCACCTATGGAGCAGATATTATAGGTAGTAGCAGGCTCAGAACTGATGTCTTTTTTGGATGTATTTTCAGGATATAATCAAGTGCTGGTACGTCCTGATGATCAGTTGAAAGCCACATTCCGAACTAAATGGGGCACATACGCATATCGGAAGATGCCATTTGGTTTGATCAATGCTGGCGCTACATTTCAGAGAGCTATGGACATCGCATTCAAGGGTTTAGTCAATAAGTCTGTAGTGATTTATTTGGATGATATAACAGTGTACTCCAAGAAGTGAAGCGATCATCTCAAAGATTTAAAACAAATCTTTCAATGATGTTTAAGGTATGGAATTTCACTTAACCCAAAGAAATCTTTTTTCGCATTAAGTGAAGGAAAAATTCTAGGATTCATAGTGTCAAAATCTGGTATTCACATTGATCCTGACAGAATCAAAGAAATTTCTGAAATATCCCTACCTCATAATAAAAAAGCCATGCGATCTTTCCTTGGTCAAATAAATTTTGTAAAGAGATTCGTTCCAGATTTTTCACGAATTGTATCTCCTTTGCAAAACATGATTAAAAAGAATTCAAATTTTAAATGGGGTCAAGATGAACATGAAGCATTCAACCTGATCAAGCAAGTTATTATTAATGCTTCGTCTTTAGCAACCCCGAATTTTTCAGAATCTTTTACTTTATACACATTTGCCTCAGAGAAATCATATGCTGCGATTCTAACTCAAGCAAATCAAGAAAAAGCAGAAGCTCCAATCGTGTTTTTTAGCTCAAATTTACAAGGTGCTGAACTCAATTATTCTGACGTGGAGAAACAGGCTTATGCCATTTTCAAAGCTGTCAAATATTTCAGACCTTTCTTACTTAAAACCCATACTAAGATCATAGTACCGTTTCCAGCGGTAAGAAATCTTCTAGTACAGAAGGATGTGGGTGAGAAAAGGGCCAATTGGATCATTGCTTTGCAGGAATATGACCTTGAAATCAAACTAGCAAACATTGTAAGAGGTCAAGGCTTCTATAAAATGTTGGCTGGAGCATCGCAAATTTCTGAAAATTCATCTGAAGAGGTACAAGTGTGTGAGGTAAGCCTAAATGATGCAGAATAATTGTACGATGACATCATTTATTTTCTTAAGAACGGGTATGCTCCAACACACCTTGATCACACTAAAAAAATAGCTCTGAGATTAAAAGCTAAACAATATCAGCTCATAAATGATATTCTTTTTTAGAAAAAATTATAATTCTGTTCTTCTCAGATGTCTGGAAAAAGCTGAAGTTGAAAAGGTTTTGCAGGAACTCCACGATGGACCAGCAGGCGGACACTACGTTGGAGATGCTACTACACATAAAATCTTACGTGCAGGATATTACTGGCCTACGCTGTTCAAAGACTCACACAGTTACGTGAGGAAATGCCAAGTCTGCCAAACTACTGCTAGGAGAGAAAGGAAACCGTCCTTGCCACTACAGGTGGTAAACATCGAGCGACCGTTTACTCAGTGGGGCTTAGACATAATAGGTGAGATTGTTCCTCACTCTTCTAAGTAGCATAGATACATCCTCATGGCAACAGATTATTTTACTAAATGGGTAGAAGCAGTTCCTCTCAGGACAGCTAATTCTGAAAATATTATTGAATTCATAGATCAATTTATAATCACTAGGTTTGGATTGCCATCAGCTTTAATGTTTGATAATGCATCATACTTTTTTGGAAATGCAATGACGGAATTTGCACTTAAAAGAGGGTTCAAACTAAAATATTCGACCAATTACTATCTGCAAGGTAATGGGTTAGCTGAGTCAACAAACAAAAACCTAATTAGGATTATTAAAAGAACAGTTGACCAAAACCAAAAGAATTGGCATAAAGCTTTGATAAATGCTCTATGGGTAGATAGAATAACGAAAAAAGCTTCGATCGACACTTCTCCCTTTAATTTAGTTTATGGAAAAGAAGTGGTTCTTCCAACTCACTTAGTCATTCCCTCATTGTCTTTAATACAATACATTGATGAAGTACCTACTTCCTCCATACAACTAAGACAAATGGAAATAATTAAATTAGAATAACAATGAGAACAAGCTAAGAAAACCCATTCTCATCATCAAGCGCTAATAAAATCGTCTTTTGATTCAAACATAATGACCAATTTTTTTTTGAAATGGGAGATTTAGTTTTAAAATGGGATAAGGCACATGAAGAAAAAGGCAAACATATAAAATTTCAAAAGATGTGGCTTGGTCCTTTTCAGATTGTTGAAGTCATAGGTCCATCAACGTTTGTCTTACAGGATTTAGCAGGTGAAGGGATTCTCTTCCTGTTAATGGACAAATCCTTAAAATATATTTTCCATAGAAGATTATTCTTCTATTTTTTAGAATAAGTTTTATTTTTCTTTTCTTTT
>APFE031118368.1:46694-80087 GCA_000404065.3 Pinus taeda | reverse complement strand
ACCATTGGGCATGGAGTCAAGGAGTAGGACCGTAGGTAGGCTTTCTTGATCACAAGAGGAATATGGAGCAAGGTAGCTGCACATGAAACAACCTTCAAGCTAAAAAGATGGAGTGAAATGTAAGGAATGAGAGACAATTAAGAATCTCTCAATCAGCTTAACAGAGGGAAGGAAAATGAGCTCTATCTAGGGGCAATTAAGAATCCCTGGATAACTGTCATACATGGTGAATTAGGGAAAATATGAGCCAAGTGGAATTCATATTTATGCCTAAAAAAGATGAAAAACATAAAGAAACAGAAGAAATTGAGCATAGAGTGCAATTAAACAAGTTCTAAGCTAATCTTTCTTTCTGTTGTTTAGATAATGATGTATGAATGGAAAAATAGAGGTAAGAAACACTTATTGGGTCATGTACTAGCACAAGAATTCCACAGTCACTCTTCAACCATTAAACACAGTACATAATTCATTCTCCAAGCTCGTAAGTAGTCTTTAATTATAAAAATTATCAAATATACAGTGCGAGTCTCTGCTTAAGCAAAACATCCAACCAACAAAAACCAACCCTCATTACATTGTTCGGGGCAGTCTTTATAGGTAAAATATCCAAAAGTATTTATTATAGCCGACCTAAACAGGTCTGTGGGAAAAGGTTTTAAACCTAAACTTGTGCTGAAATTAAATGCAAGTAAATATCCTTTGGGCTGTGCCAGAGGCAGCTGGATCAAAATGAGTTAATATGGTGTCCTTGGTGACCTAGTACAGTGGTTCTGCAATAATTGTGCTTTGATTTTTGGTCCACTGATCTCATGTGACTTTGATGTGCAGTAAGTGTGATTTGAGAGTTCTTTGATGGCCTTTACTGTTTTGTTGACTTTGCTGGAGGGTTCTTTAATGTTTTCCTGCTTTGGGCTGCTGACAGATCTTTACTGATACACTTTGCCACATCCTGATACTCTTTGACATTAATTTTGGCTTCGCTTTTGCTCTGATACACTTTGATACTTGAACCGGGACATCTCTCTTTCTGCTGATACGCTTAAAACTACAAAATCGGGCCTTTTCTGCTCTTTTCGGCGCAAAAATGGCTAAGAAATCAAAAGATTCCCCAATTTGGCCCATTTCCCGTAGCGATGCGTGATTAGCGCTAAGCGCTAATCGCGCATTGAAAACTACCTCAGAATTTCATTCTGTGCCTCTGAAGCCTCAATTTTGCACTTGCGCATTTTTTCAGCTACTGATGTCAGCATGACATCAGCAATACGACAGATGACATCAACATGACGTCAGTAGTGGGACCCTCTTGTATGGTGATGACGTCAGCATGATGATGTTAGCAGGGTGACGTGGCAGTACGGTAGGGTGATGTCGTGGTAGTATGGTGGCAGGCCGATGCAGGCAGGAAGGCATGAGATGGCGGCAACTTGGCGGGTGACGTGGAGCTTATGGCACGCAAGGGGAGGGTGGTTTCCGGTTTGTGGCACACCGCTTTTGTGCCTGGGTGGTATTGGTAGGGGGGCCTCTGCCACATCTAGGAGGGCGACGCGTGGCGGGATTACGATGGCAAAACCGCTGATCTCCTGGGTGCTAACCTTCAACATGTCGGGGCACAAAAAGACCTGCCCACCGCAGATCTCGGGCTCTAGTGATCGGACGACTGGCAGATAAGATGAGGTGGCGGACGGATAAGAAGGGGGCCCACGCGCCAATTAATTTAATTTTTAATTCAGCGGGGGTAGAAAACTTTAGGAAAAGTGGGTTTTTTGGGGTTGAATGTGCGCGGGGTTAAATATTTTCATGCATGACTTTAGGATAAGGGCGGAAAGAGGGCTTTTATGCATAGGAGTTAGTCTCAATGCATTTGGAAGGGGTTTTTATCAACAACATGAGGGTTCTTACTAAGTTTCAAGCAAACTTAGTAATTCCCAAGGGATACTTATGGTTATTTTTCAACCAAGGGGAGGGGATAAGTATATATGGGAGTTATTAACATAGTTTTTTAGTAGGGGAAGGGGGAAATAGATAGGGAGCTATATAGTAAAAGTTAATAGTTAATATGATAGGTGATAAGAAAGCGCTAAGTATGTGAATCTTAGGCTATTTAAGGGGAAAAATGATTTATAATGGGAGTATGAATATTCCTTGGGCAAAGCAGATCTTTACCAAGGCAATTGATATGAAAGTGATGCAACTGAGAGATATCAAGCAGATCTTGACCTCTTTGGGAAGTTAGTGAATGATTTGGAGAAGGAGGAAGAAGGGGGAGTTAGACATGCCTTGCTTGAGTCCTTCAAATGGCCACTTCCTGATAATTGTGACCTGAACAGATATGGCACTTGAAAACATGAAATTGATCACAAATCAACATTCTGCAACCTCAAAACTACCTACCCATCCTACTTACCTAGCATTTTCTCTTCTTTTTGTTTTGGGTGCACTTAGACTTGTAGACCCAGCTTTTCAACTTTTCCTTTTTCTGTCCTCCTATCTACATCTACACTTATTTCATCCAGGGGCTCAGATTAAGCTGTTGAGCACCCTTGCTTCTCTACCTATCTAGGAATCTGCCAAGATTAAGCTGTTTGGACAAATGTTAATTCTCTATATTCTAAAACAAGAATTGAAACCTAGGGAGACCAAGATTAAACTGTTTGGACCTCCCTTTAACCGAAAATTCTTCAAAAATGGACTAGTACATCAAAATTGGAACATAGCAGTGGCACTTGAACTAGCACATTCTCCTGGCATCCTTCTTTGGATTCTGTAGAAAATATGGAACGTTGCAGCATGCAAAGAATGACATATTTGGCATGTAAAAATGTCAATCATGAATGATGAGTAACCTGCTGCAGTAGGAGGCTAACACGTTGCATCCATGTGTTAGTAACCAGTAGTCTACTTAGGTGAATGAAATGAAGCTTGGAGAGCATTTACCTCGAATTGCGTCTTTATGCTGGGGGCATGCAAACTCATCTCAAGCATAGTTTATATTTGTTTCAAGCTTTTGTAAAAATGAAACCAAACCCAAGCATAATTTGTTTCTATTTCAAGTTTGTGTAAAAATGAAACCACTCGCACCATTCCCACTTTACATCTCATGATTTTCATTTTTATTAGCCATGTTTTTCCATATGAGCCTTGGTTTTTTCATTCCATCATCACCATCTCTTTATCTGATCATATGCTTTCACTTGTTTGTTTTACCTTTTCTTGAGGAACATCTGCGATGAGTGGTCTTATTAGCCAACGTCTTGACCTCTACATGTTTTGAGCAATTCTATCATGACCAAAGCTAGTTGCTATCCTTTTATACCACTCATTCCTCCAGGGGGGAGTCATCTTTTAACTCTTTTTTGACTCTCGAAATATGAAAATATTACTGAGTACTTTTCATTTTGAACACGTAAAAGTAAATGAAATTAAATCTACTCAGTATACATTTACCCCTTTTTCGGGCTGGGATTGACTATTTATGAAAAAGGAACACCTTGATCGACTTTCTCAAGAGGTTCTCTCGAATATTGTTTTCTACCTTTTCAAGTTCGAGATACAAATACAAAAAGGGACCTAATGGAGTTTTCTTTTTGGTCTCTTTTTCAAACTCTCTAAATATGAAAAATACACTGAGTTACACTTCCGTCGGACTCATAAAACTTAAATGACAAAAGACTTGTGATCATGATGAGATCGAGTTTCTCCTTCCTATGATTGGTAAAACTTACTAGGATGGATTGATTCGAATAATGAACTTATATTGAAAGAATATGTTATCCTCTTCAAGCTTGTGATTAAAAATAATTTTGGTGCTCACTAGAAATAGTGGGGAAAATTGAAACTGAAACATCTCTTATATAGGCAACATGTCGCTCTTGAACATGACACATAGTTGTTTCTTGTGTCAATTTTGGGATGTCATCACTTAGTCACTTGTCCTTCGGAGTTTGGGTAATCCATTTTTCCTCTCAGCTGACTATTCCACTTTGTCATCTTGACCCTTGGTCCTATGTTGAGTCAAATGTTGCCATACTCCGGAGTCGTGTCGTTGATATGTTCAAGAGAAGTCCTATATGTAGTTGTTACTACCTATACATTGCCTAACCCTTTGCCACAGTCCTGGATCATACTTATTTATTCCATGTTATTCCTTGTTTCGTGTCGATGATGAGGGAATCATTATGGCCCTCCTTCAACAAGCCACTTCCTATCGACTTCAGCTCATTATCCAGGAAGATGAACTAGAAACTCCCTTCCATTACCTTAGAGCTTGCATGCCTTAATGGCAAGTTCTTCACATTTGATGATAGATTTTCATCATTTTCCTTTGATCGAATGATTCCATGAGTGTTTGACTTCAACTTCATTTTCACATATGGATTGTATTATCATGCTTTGAGAACCATTGTCATTATTGGTGGTTTATCTCATTCTTCTTAATAGTTTTCATCATTGGCTAGTAATAAGGTGGTTTTATAGCATGTTTGACTTAGACACATTTATTCGCATGTTAGAATTCATACTTTGATCAAATTGGGATGGAGCACAAGACCTTGAGTTTTTTCTGATATAACTCAAGTTGCATGGAGTTATGAGTTATTCATGATTGTACACAGGCTTCCCCTACACAACTACCTGTGACCTTACCGTGGGACCTTATATCTATGATGATGATGATCCTTCTATATTCAGATGGTTGTGTCCATACAGTGGATATTAGATTTTCAGATGATTCCTTTCATTCAGATGGTTGCATCCATACCATGGATCTTTTCACATGGTCCTTTCTATATAGATGGATGTGTCCATACAGTGGATTCATGTTTTGATATATATGTTAGAGGTATCAAATATATACCCTTGATTTGTAGGTCTCCTGATGGTGTTTTTTCTAGTCCTTGTATTGACTCGTAAAGCATCTTAGCCATCACTCCCCATTCTACCTTCATACTTTAGGGGGCATATGTTACACAATATTTTGTCACACCTCTTGAAATTACCTGTGTCATACCCTAGAGTGCCAAAACATTAACAACTATGCAGTGTATCCATCTTGATATGCAGACAAAATCCTCCCTGAAGAACTATTGAAAAGTTACCTTGAGCCTTTCCTGAGAAAGATAAACTCAAAAACCTAATTTATGGGTCAGCACAGTTGTGACACTACCCTCTCGTGCTGATGGTGGGTTTCATCATAAGAGCCTCACACTTCCAGTGTGATTTTTTCTTGGATATTCGCGCTAAACTATTTAAGGCAAGTTTTCCCAAACTGGAGGAGAAGCTTCATGATCTAGAGGCTTCCAAAACGATGAGCTAGATGTTGTTCGTTGTGAATGTGGTCGAATTATTCCAATATTGACCTTTGATCTTATCCCTATGGGGTTCCTCCTTGATATGTGGACCTTCCTCTATCTTTGGTAAAATCCTAAATCCCTCTCCCTACCAATAAATTCATCCCCCTCCATTCCCAAATGGTTTGTCTCTAATTATTTTCACCCCTATGTTGAGATAGTACTTACACGCTATTCATTTTGGCTTGGAGAAGGATTGCTTAGAGAGCTTAAGCTTGGACTTTGACATTCACTCAAGGAGGGCTTCCAACATCAAGGCCTAGGTTGTATGCTCCCTCTTTTGTTTATTAATATATACAATTGTTGGTTCACTTTCCATAAATGTTTTTTTTTATGCTTCATTTATCTTAATGCTCCTTGATTTGTTAAGTGGATTACGTTTGAATTATGTTGGTTGCACTTTTATGATTTGTTATGTTTTTGGTATCTTGTGTATGTATTCAAATACCATGAGAAGATAGGATTGAGCCTGAGGGTGAAAGCGATCAAGATCTTCAACAAATGAATGCATCATAACAGTCGAACGAGGTAGGTCTCCTTCCTCTTCTTTAATTTTGATTGTAGTCTAGGAAAATATCTTGTAGTTTGTTTTGTTTTTTGCTAGACCTACTCATTAGGCTAGAGGGATCATCTCTATCCATAGAGAGGATTTTCCTACTCAACAGTGTGTGATCATAGTCGAGTCCTATCACTATTTACATCTGTCCACTAATCTCACACTTAGCCAATTTCCTGAGCAACCTAGCCTCATCTAGCTTCCTATAACTATGCACTTTTCTTATGCAGCCCTCAATATTTTTCCTTTTCTTGCTGGTGCATAGTGCATAGAGACCCCAGTCTCCCTTGGCATCCAAAACTGCCTAGTGGTTTTCTCCATTGTCCTTCCCCTATCCTAAACCCACTATCATCATAAAATGCGTAGCATTGTCCCTCAGTTTCTCAATCTGCCTTGCAACCTGAAACTACATAAATGTGTCCTCCTGGAACCCATCTCATAGCAGTGTCTTGCATCCATAAACTATGATATATTTCCTCTCAACTACCTAGGTTTCACTGCACTCAGAAGCTGCACATAGGTGTCCTCCCAGGACCCCATCCCATAGTAGTGTCTTGTGCCTCAAAAATACACAATGTTGTCCACATTGTCTAGTCTATCTTGCATAAAGATACTGCACATATGGGCCTCTTAGGGCCTCATTCCAGCAAAATTCACTTCCCATTGAAACTATGTTGATCTATATTTCAATGACTACAGGAAAAGGTGAAAAACTAATATCACTCCCAAGGATTTGAGGAGAAGGACCAAGAGACTACATGATGGAAAAATATCAGGACCGCATACAAAATCCATCAGATGCATCATCATCTTGAGGGTAAGTATGGAAAGTAAAGAACACATTTCAAAGTACATCTCTTAGTTGAGTTTGCAAGACTACTTTTCATTTTAATATCATCATGTCTTCAATAACATGCATGTGTGAAAACACAAAAGTCATTTCATGTGTTTCCTCTACATGTCTTACTTCATTTTCCTTTGTTTGACCAAATTTCGTCTTTGGCATGCTGATTTATATGTCATACTTGTGACCTTGTTTTGGTGATATCGAAGGTTTTTCTTTGTGTGCATGAGTTGTTCTAACTATGTAAACACCCATCGTACTCACACATAAAATTGTAGACACTATCGCAGAAGTGTCATCATGATCGTCCAATGAACCATCTTAAGTGTCGCACTTGTCACTCTCACCTTTAGACAGTCACACTGGGCACATGTTATCTTGTTGTTTTGAGGTGTATTTTCATTGAGTCATGCAAAGTTTGTGTTCACAAGGTAATATATACATGAGTTCGCACTTTCACACACTTAACCATTTTTCCCAAAAATCTATCAACTGGAAAACCTTTCATCAACCGAACCTCCATTGAGCTACATTATGTAGTCTTAGCCCTCAGTGACCCTACAGTTACCGAGAACTATGCAAAGCTTGATGTTGTCCTCCTCGGTAACCTTCACTGTGCAATTCTGGATGAGCTAGTTGATTGTCTCCTAGAATTGTGCAGAATTTGTCCAAGAATGTATTCTAGTCTGCGCTTCTCGCAAGACCATCCACCAAGCCTCCCTCTGGTCAATCGAAGTATCTATCTTGAGATATTACCTAGGGTTTCACTCATCCTCAATACTGCGAAGTAGGTAACCAACTTTCCTACTTGCACTACCTGCAGAAACTGCACAGGCATGTGGGATAGGCCTCTACCTCTTGTCACTACATAAATTGTGCAGTTTTACCAGGTAGTTCCCCTGTTGGCCTCCTCTGCTCTCCCGCTTAAAACTGCACAATTTTCATTGGCAGTCCTCCTACTACCTGGCACTCCACTAAGCTTGGAAATTGCACAGTCATGTCATGCCTTGACTGTCTCCCAAAACTACATTGTTCTGACAAGTAGCTTCCGCAGCCTGATTCCGACCTCCTTCAGAAAATTGTGTAGTTTTAATTGCCGGTGCTTCCTTCTGCCCGCACTGCCTCCTAGGAAAAAACTGCACATTTCTGCCTCCCAGTTGAGCCCTCTTTAGTAGATGTCATTATTTTCCCAGACTGCTCAAATAATCCTCCTAGTGACCTCTTCACATTTTTCCCGATAGTGCTTTGGAGTCCTGTATCCTAACCTGAGTTATTATCTATGCAGTCCCAGTGCCTTGTCCTCCCTCCTAGTCACCCGGACTGTTCACAGAAAACAATGCATCATGGTAGGTTAGGATATTTCTGGATTTAATGTCATCTTGCCATGAGTGATTTCGAAAGTAGGTACGTGGATGTAACATGGTATGAAAACAAATGGGGTGAAGAAGGAGCACATGTTAGAAGACTTGCTCGCAGTTGGACAAACATGTGAAGAATACCAAGTAGCACACGAAGGAGATACATACACATGCATGAACCATCAAGAAAATACCAAGACCATAAAAGACCCGCACACTTCATCATGTGGAGGTGGAGATATGATACACCAAGAGCATACTCATCACCCAGCAACATAGCAGCTTGACATAGACACCACAGTCATCATGTTCATGTTAGCAGTGTCATGTCGAGTTGTCTCATGAGTCGTCTCGGTCACATCACTACTTTGGGCCATACTTGTTGTAATCAATGTAATGTAACATGGAAGTCTAAGAGACCCACAGATGAAGTTGAAGATTCATGTAAGTTGAAGAGTCATGTAGGTCAAATAGTCATGAGGCAAGTCGAAGAGTCACAAGGGTCAGTTTCACCCTTGGCTATATATACCCCCTCATTTTTACATGCAAAGGACTTTCACCTTGGCTCCTCCCACTTAGCCTTGAGAGTTTATAGTTTGTACATTGAGGAGTGAGGAGTGTCTCCAACGTCACACTATTGGGATTAGTATGTATGGTGTATAGATGTGTCTTGGATCTTTTGTTTAATTCAGAAAATTGTCTCAAGCTAGCACATTTTCATGCATGTTTTGTATCTTTTTGTAAGACTATTCTTTAAATGTTTCTAATGCATGTTTTCTTAACTTGTACTAATATAGTTTAACTATTTTGGTTGTTTTAGTACTCATATTGTTGAAGATGTGTTGTATTGTTATCATTTTTGTCACGTCTATGTGGAATACTCTGACGGACATTAGACATACCATCTTTGTTTTTTCTTGGTTTTAATGACCATCACCCCCATGTCGACTATCCCGCTGGATGTTGTACATGTCTTCCCTTGAACTTTGGTTTTCACGATAGCCGCATCCACCAAGGAATATTCCACTAGATGCTGGATAGACCCTTGTCGTTGTTCATGTTTGTTTCTTCCTAGGTTGGGACTATTCCCTTTCATTAAGAAGCTCACTTTACCTCCTCCTTTTGAGAGTAAGAGAACCTGGACACAAAGTTACATTAAGCACTCACTAGGAATACTCACCTCATTTTCTTGAAGTTACAAGCATAACACTCTCATGTGTTGAACAATAAGAGCTAAGGAAAATATCTAAGATAGTGGCAACTGGGCCTTCATACAGGATGGGACTCCTACATCAAACAGTGTGAGGTATAGTTGGGAATTCATACCGAGGAGATCCCCTTTGTTGGTTGTTCCATCACCGTCAAGAGTTGGCTTAATTGAATAATTATTTTTGAAATACATCATTTTATTTTGAGTGTAGCAAATAATTATTAAAGAAAATATGTTTAGTTGAATTCATTTAATAAATATTTTAGAAACACATATTAGTTTATCTTCCTTTTCTTTAGGTAATTAAATCATGATATTTTGTATGCGAATAATGTATATTATGTTTATAATTTTCATATACTCAAATTTGCACAATTTTTAAATGAAAATTTTTTGTTTAGGGTTAAAATTTAATAACATCATTAATAAGTACAATCAATTACATTTAATATAATATTACATTATATTATATTAAAGAAAATATATTAAATTAATATTAAATATTATAATATTAATAGACTTAATATTAAACATTAAATATTATTATATTTAATATTAAATAGTAATAATATTATGCTATAGTGATAGAGCTAGAGAGGAGGAGATAGAGGGAGAGAGAGGAAGGAAGGGAGAGAGGAAGAGATAGGGCGATAGAGAGAAGGGAAGAGAGAGAGGGAGAAAGAGAGTAGGGGAGAGGAGAGAGGGAGGAAGATAGTGACAAAGTTGGAGGTCAGAGAGAGAAAGAGAAAGAGAGAGTGGTGGGGGGAAGATAGAGGGAGGTGGGAGAGAAAGGAGAGAAATGAAGGAAGAGAGAGAGGGCTTGAAAGAGAGAAGGATTAAGAGAGGGAGAAAAAGGTGGAGTTGGAGGGGGATAGAGAGAGAGTGATGGGGGAGAGAGGGAGGGGGAGAGAAAGTGTTAATATGAAATAGTAATAATATTATGCTATAGTGAGAGAGCTAGAGAGGGAGAGAGATGAATAAGAGAGAGACAAAGAGAGGGAGTGAGGGAGGGATGGAGGGGGAGATAGATATAGATGGTAGGGAGCAAGAGGGAGGGAAGACGAGAGAGATAAAGAGAGGGAGGGAGAGGAGGAGAGAGAGAGAAGGGGAGGAGAGAGAGAGAGGTGAAGGGGAGAGGGAGGGGTAGATACAATGTTATTCAGTGAACTAGATGTATTTATTTCTGTTGGACACCTAAACCACTAAGTGTCATGGTGTGAAAGTTGAACAGTCAAATGGATTCCAAAAGACCTTGGAATACAAAGCCAACAATCATGAAAATTTATAAATGTACATCATTATGAATAGTAAATTTAATTCAAAGTTTTATCTTTCATATATCTTGTCTATCATTTGTGTGTTCAACATGGTATCATGGAGCAGGAAATCCCTTTGTGGCCTTTATAAACCTTCACTCTCCTCCTTGCTGGTTGTGTGTCTTAATGAGTGTTTGTAAGAGACGATATTGGTCATGTTTCAACTTTTCCTATCATCTTCAAGTCCTTCCTCTCCCTAGTGTTTTTTTTGTGTGTCATTCTCTACCAAATTTCTGCACCTGTTCCATGCATAATTTTTGAAAAAAAAATTGTCTATACATAGGTCGCAGGTTTACCTAAAAAATTATGCTTAGTAATTGTGTGTAACTCTATTCAGTTTTTTCAATTTCATTAGTCCTATCAATTCTAGGTTTTAGATAATGGTTCCATGCTCATGCAATGAAAAATTTGAGATTCTTCAATACTATAACATTCAACATAACTATTCCTCGTCTATTGCATTCGTGATGTTAGAATTATTACTCATATGTTGCGCTGATGTTGTCAAAGTGTTAATTTTCATCATCTATTCTTTATATCATTCTTTTTTTATGTGATTTCCTCCTCTTTTCTCTCTGTAAAAACACCCAAAACTGATTTCCTTTGCTCACTTCCTACCTCTCTACGATTTGAGAGTCACACCAACCTTATTTGTATGTACCTTTATAATGACGTTACGATTTCACTCATTGCATCTCAACAAAAGGAGGGCTTGGGATTCGATTCACAACCAAGGGGTTGAACATGACTTCTAAATAATGTAACCTTTATGTAGTGATCATGGTTATTCACCCAACTTGCAGCCTATATATCTCTTTGAAGTCAAGGAATATAAAACAATGCAAAGTTTCCACGTGTAAGTCATGCATATTGGTTTGTGCTCTTTGTGTTGGTCATTTCGTCTGTGAATTGGAATGTTTGTTAAATACTCCAACTTATGGTGCATCGAGTAATGCGTTGGTCTATTGAAAAGCGACGTATGTTGTTCATATGGTATATATGTTGTATGTGTTATTTAAATATTGTGACTTAACTCCTATATTGAGTTATGTACACTGGTATGAATGTTGCATTGAAATGGTATAATAAAGGATCCATGGTATATATATGAGAAATGTGTGTGTAGTATGCATATGCAAATTGAATGAGATTTATAGATAGCACACAATGTTTGGGATCAAATTGATGGAGCGTTGTTGAATTCCTTGTTATACATTTAAAACCATACTTATATGTTGAACCATTAGAACGTATGCTTATTTTGTGAGATGTGTAAGCCACAATGTGTGAGATTTGGTGAGCAATTAATGTCTCCTTTAGAGTGTCATAATGAATGAGCATTGGTGTTGTTGAAATATTTTACATCTCTATATGTTGATATTTTGTTGGTCTGATGGTATGTATTGGTTGGTCATTCTGCTAGCCGTGATATGTTATGCATATTTTGTGAATGCTATGAAGGTCTCTATACAAGTATGAATTGAATACTAATGCATATCACACATGTTTTTATCTTATGTCTATTTATGTGTGTGTTTAAATGAAAATTTATGCCATTTGAAGAGTCCAAGTGCATAAAACAATATTCCATTGGGAACAACTATTGATCTTTTGGAATTCTTTATTTCTGTTTGTAGCAAGCATTGAGATATAAAAGTCTCCACTAAGAACTATTTTGCATTTTCTAGTTTTCTAGATCCTTACAAGTTTTGGGCAAGAAATAATTATATTTTTGAATGAATATTCAAACTACTTACTCGCATGGTTCAAGGATTTTTTTGAAATCTGGAGACTGTTGAGAAAAATTGCTAAAATTGATGATCCATTAGAGTTGTTGAATAACCTCATTCATTCCACTATTCATAATATGGTAAAAATCAGCTAGAACACTCTCTCTAAAATTCAAACCTATTTGCTAGATGCATAAGAAAAAATTGATTTCTTACATCTTGAGTCACAACTACAACAAGATGAGCTATGACATCATATTCATCATTTTGAACTTGCTTTTGTTCATAACAATTCCCTTTTTGAGTCTGAAGTTTGCTCTCATCAACAGTCAAAGATTGATAAAATCAGTTTCATTGAGGTTGATTCCCATCATGTATCCAATATGAGAGCATATTTTCCTGCAGGTGTAGAAATTCAACCTACACTTCCTAAATTCATCATCAGACCTAGGGAAGATCTTGTTAACAACAAGCACAAAATATGTCTTGGATATGACAAGGAGGTGTCCTTTCATATTCCAGACTACTCCAAGCCCATCCAGTTTCTTAGTACTGGTTTTTTGCATGATAGTTTATATTCACATGTTCCTTCTCCTATTCCACAACAACAAATTTGTAGATGCCAACAGTGTGATTGAATTGGCCATGTGAAAGATCAATGTTCTGATCTTCATATGTGTGATAATTTTGGTCAATGCACTCATCATTCAAACAGATGCTTCAGAAACAATCCTTCTGCAAGAAAAAAGATTCACCTTGGATGGATCGCTTCTTGGTAAAGGGCTTCAATAGCCAAGAGGATATTCTGCTCATATCAGAGAATTTGTTCTAGAGTATTGAAAAGTCTTGCAATTGAGTTCTCTTAATCTTCTCACCTTGTGTCTGATAGGGGGGGAATTGATGGTCATATAAAATCCCCAAAGCCACATAAAGCAAGCCTGAGCCACAACCTGAACCTGCTGCCTGAGCCTACAGCGAGAGATAGCCATATCCAGATTCAAAGTTGTAGGCAGAGACATAGAAGCCCCTAAACATTCCTTCTGGTTGGTTTCCTTCCTTAAAACATTTTAGGTTGAGGACCTCCCTTTTTCTAGGTTGAAGGTCTCACTCTTCAAAGCATTAGGGACAATTCCTCTAGAAAAATACTTCAACTTCTTGCCAAATTTGGAAGACTTCCGAGAATCGCACTAAGATTTCTAGGTTGAGACCCAAATGTTCTCCCTTTTCAAAAAAGTAAGGATAACTTCCTCTAGTAGAAGACCTAAAATTCTTTATATATTTGAAAGATTTCAAGAAAATGCACTAAGCTTTCTAGTGTTGGTGGTCATCCTTAAACAATCACCAGTTGAGACCTCAAGTTCTCCCACCTTATGCCATCTTTTTAGAGAGAACATTTAGCCATTGGTTGCCACTTTTTTATTACAACTCTCTTCTTGTACTCGTATATACCCCTTCGGATTAAAAAGGGGAATTTTGGACACCTCATCCACTAATGGTTATAGTGTGGAAGTCGAACAGTCAAAGGGAGTCCGAGAGACCTTGGAATATGAAACCAACATTCATGAAAATGTATAAATGTACATCATTGTAAATAGTAAATGCAAGTCAAAGTTTTATCTTTCATTTCTCTTGTCTATCATTTGTGTCTTCAACAATTTTAGTGTAGATGTTGATTCCTAATCCTATTTTATTGATTGCACTAGATGCATTGGTTTCATTGTAGTTTTTGATTTCTAATCTTATTTGATTTCTTCCACTAGATGCATTGATTTCAATGTAGATGTTGATTTCCTAATACTATTTGATTGATTGCACTATATGCATTGATTTCAATGTAGTTGTTGATTTCTAATCTTATTTGATTTCTTCCACTAGATGCATTGATTTCAGTGTAGATGCTGATTTATATTTCTATTTTAATTCTTGCACCAATTGCATTGATTTCACGTAGATGTTGATTTTTTATTTGATGTAATAATTTCAAAGTAAGTATATTAATAGCATGCATTGCTTTCAGTGTAAGAAGAAAAGAAATATTACACAAAGTGCATTTATTTTTGTTACAATAATTCAACCACAAATAAAAGTATTAAATTTCCATCTTAAATAAAATGTTCACCTACCTTAAATGCCTTCTTTATGAAAATGTAAACTATTTTTGATTGACTACATTCTTACTATTCCCATTTTCGATCATTCAACTTGATAATCACTTTTCATTCAAACGAAGCAATATAAAACAAATACCATTGAAATGTAATTGGGGTTTAACATTCCATAAGTTAGAGTGATTGACTTTGGAGAAAGCTACTATTAATATTGGAGAGAAATAGAGACAAAGTATGTTGTTTACTACAATAACTTGATTTAAATATTTTAATGGTCTATGATTTTCCCTACCCTTTTTCATATGATCCATATGAAAAGATGGAAAAAATAATAAGTGTGACAATAAAAAAAATAGAAGAAAATAGTCTAAGATTGGTCACAGTGAAGACTAATTGTAATTTACTGTAATCCTATTATTCCCATTTTCTATCATTCAACATTGTTACATTGTCACTTTGCATTTAAAATTTTAATTTCAACATTTCCAATAGTTCAAGTTATTAATAGTCTCTAACATCTCAACACACAAAGGGAATTGATAAAATTCAAATTAAAATGACCTTTCATATTTAACATATTTAAAATGATCAAAATAATTATGTTCAACAAATTTTCCATGGTTGCAAATGACTGAAACTAGCCTAGATCCATCTTAACCCCAAATCTATCAAGCACCGATAGGGATCAAATATCTCGAGGTGTAAACATTTCCTCATGTTTTTCACTCAAAAAAGAGGTTTGCACCTCAAGAGATTTGATCTCTCGGTGCTTGATAGATCCAGGGTTAAGATGGAACTAGGCTAGTCATTAGCCATAGTGCTACAACTATCACCCACTTGTACTCATGTGCATATCAACTGTCTCAACACATATTGTGTTAGTAGAATTGTCTTGAAACAAGATCCTTCCTTCATGCAATCTTATAAGCACATACTCATACCGTGCACTTAATCATACATTCAAACAACACTTTAAGGGTGCATATGTTCAAGGGCCATAATCAATAGTCCTTAGAACACATACCTGGAGAAAACCACTTACTAGTAGCAACTTCTCATTAATTCACTCACAACTTTATCACAATATGCATATAAACAAGTGTAGATGTTACATGTGCCATTCTCTCTTCAACACCTTATTTTACATAGTCTTGGTTCCTCAAGGCCAGATACAAAACTCTCATTGATTTCCCAATTGTGCTTTCAACCTATGTATGGTTATCTACTCATCATTAACCATTATTAGTCATGTAAATCATATTATGATATAAAAATGAGAGTCTTATGCACATCCATTATTGTATGCACCTAACATACCTTCATGCATCTACAATATCATTATTTAATATATATTTGATGAATATGCATCTCTAAACTAATTCATATGTGGCATGCATATGCTATTATTTATCAAGTTATAAAAACTTCTCAAAACATCAAATAAATTATAAATTGGAAGGACCTAAGTTGAGAGAACCCCCTTCATAATTTCGACTGCATCATTCAATCATGAACTTTTGCAATCCATGTTGGGCTACTCTAGGGAATATAGTTAGCACTCTACATGGTAGTCATACTGCATTGATCTTGAGAAAACTCTGAGCTACATCCCCAATTGTCTACACCTCCTAATCATTATAGACCTGAGGCCTAGAACTGTTATACTATGGAAAATCTCTCCTATGATGGTTTCCACCACAAGTCCAACACTTCAATGGTTCTCTGCCACTTCCTTTATGTTTCTGCTCCATAAGCTGAGACCGATGTCCTTTATTGGCTACATTCGAATTCTTATGAGGAGCCATATTTTCCTTCTTACCTACATTATTAGATATTCCTCTCTTCTTGAGTCATTTTCCTTTAGTCTTCTCACTACCATTCTAATTAGTCTTGAACTCGGGATTGCGCTTTGACTATCTATAGTAATTATTCAAGTTTTTTATGGCTTCCTTCAATGACTAAGGCTAATCAAACTCATTATTGTCCTTGACTGATATTGACAATCCACTGATGAACCTTTGGATCTTTTCTTTCTCATCCTTGAGATATGGCACATATCTCAGTAGCTCTACAAACCTAGTTTTATATTCTTGATCGATCGTGTAATCCATCTTAAGCTCATATAATTCCTTAGACTTCCATCATAATACCTCTTAAATAGGTACTTGTTGTTGAAGAGCCTTTCAAATTCTTCCCAAGCCAATTTCTCTTCCTTGATGCCTTTGACATGCTTGAAATCTTCTCACTAGATATATGCTTACTCTTTGAGACTAAAACTAGTCATCTTGGGCTTCATATTATTTAAGTAATCATGAATTCTAAAACTTTTTCTCATCCCAAGAAGCCATGCTTCTTCATCTTCTAATTTGGTCATCTCACCATCACAATTAGGAGGCTTGGATTTCTTAAATTCCTATAGAAAATAATCCTTCTCACTCCACCTATGGTGAGATTGATGGTGATGGAAATGATGTCTCCTAGAAGTAGAGTTAGAATAAAATCCATGTGTATTAGACCTCCTCTCAGGTGTACTCAAATATCTTACACTATTTACTATATCATCCTTGTCCATCATGTACCTTTTCTGAGACTGGCTTCCATCTATACCATTAGTATTTTCTTCCTGTGTTTCTCCATTACTGGTCCCCAGTTGTCCATGCTTCTGTAAATCTGAAAGAATTTAAGGAATGACCACATTAACCTCAGCTTGTTTTCCTTAAGCTATTACAAGCCTTTCTTGTGGTTCAACCAACCTCTCATTATCCATTTTAAAAATTTTGATCTCTGATTTTAGACTTCTTAATGTATTTGCTAGATCAGGAGAGTCTCCCTCTCCCTGCTGCCAAACTAACTTCTCCTATCCCATTGATTTATCTTCTTGCTTGTATGAGGATTCATATGAAGTATACTCAACCATTATTCCCTTCATCTCTTGACCATCTATTTTTCTACAATGTATCACTATTAGATAAAATAAAATTCATAATCAAAAGCATTACCTCAATTTACTTCTAGTGAGGCTATTGCATCTGCACGGGTCAATCCAGATTAACAAAATACATAATAATACCACAAGCTTATCAGTTCATACCTATAACAACATCATGTACAAAGCAATAATAATAAAATAATTGACACACATGCATGATAAACATATAGATGACTGACATGCATGCATAACAATTTGCATTTACCCTGAGGTCCACTACTATGAACCCACTCTAATACCACTCCATAACACCCCACCCCACATTTACCCACTTTTACAAGCTCACCAGGGTAAACATGAGATGAGAATTACTATGCATGACCAAAAATCCAAGATCCAGTTATGGAAGTGGGGTCCACTTGTTGAACTTACTGCAACGCTCAAAAACACATGATTACACAAATGTCAAACAATTTCCACTAGTGACATTTTCCCTAAAATGGAATTAGATTTTGGCCTAGCTTATAACCTAGTTGCAAGCATGAAGTTTAGTTAGTGTGGCTAGCAACCTCCAAGTGCATGCACAAACCATCCTCAGTGCAGTTGCAACTGAATTTTCCAAGGTAAGACAATGTGGTCAGGGACTTTCTCCCATAATTTTAGGGCTAGCCTACATGCCAACTACCCATAACTATTCAGAACTTTATCAATAGTCTATATAAGGATTCATGATCTGATTCTAATTTTTATTCTTTCCCAATATTATATAACACATAAAATTCATTTATGCAAACACTTTGTAAACAAATTACATGTAGATAACGAATCGGTTCATTATTTCATTAGATTCATAAAATGTTCATCAAGAAGGCTTATTACCCTCTCATACCAGCTATAAGAAACACATGTTAGCTCATGCATTCATATAAACTATTCAATAACTTGTCAAAACATGAGAAATATCAATGACAAGAGAACATCATATTATAAGAAATATACCATGCATGTAATTAACATCTAACCATAATGGAACCATGGCAAATTAGTCATATAATCACACATTAAACCAAAACTTGTTCTCGTTGATCTCAATCAATAATAACACATAATAACCTATGTATAATTTCAACCAATTCAGGGGCTCCACATACCACCGACTATAAATTAGGTTGAACCAAATCTTTCTTCCAGGCAATCACCCCCATGCCATATTCCAAGCCTGAATTTGGGATTACATGGGATATAGCAAAACATAACCATATAGGGAATCTAGAGGATAACCACATCCACCCTCATACCACAATTATTTTACACAATATCGGGTCTAGAAATTACCAAAACTGGTACAATCTTGGATGCCTCTAAATTTCTTCACCATACCTAAAGGAATTTTCTTGTCTCCACCCACCTATAAAGAGCTTACCAGAGAAAACCATATCCACCCAGACCCTTGGGATTTTCCTGAGACCACCTCAAACAGGATCCAAAATCTATTGGAAATCCAAAGCTCAACCAATTGGGGAACCCACCACATCATGGCTATCTAATCGATGGCATAAGGAAAGGCTATGAATAACCCCATGCTCACTTGAAGAGGGAGGAATTGGCATAATAGATTGAGCCACCACTTAACACCTGGAAAATATGGGACTAGATAGAGGAAAACATGGGTGTTTAATGTTGGGATGTAAAAAAAAATAAGGGACACACTCACATAGAGGAATACGAGAGGACTGAAGGGAAAAGTGCAGGATGGTGTGTTATGTCTCATATGACACAACACTTTCTTCACATGGGAAGAGTGAGAGGTTCTTCAGGATATTTTGGGACTTGTTTTGAGTCTTATCTCACTAGCGTACACTAGTTCCAACTATAATTAAAAGGAGTTCAAGATTGATCCAAGGCAACATGCACAGTAGTGAAGGCATGAAATAGTTTATCGTGGCCAGAGCTAGATCTCATTATTGAGTTGTAACGTGGAGTTGGTTCTTGATGATATTGAGCTTGTTCTCTGTGACTCTGGGCATCAATTCCTCTTACTATGTTTGATACCTTATTTATCTAAGCCTATGTGGGTGGTATTAAGCTTAGTAAATGAGAAAACCACTTGAATAAAATTCCCTTGTGCAAGCAATTCCTCAGACTTTAGATATGGCTTGGGGGTGGTTAGATGCAAGAAACATTGAAGTGTAGCTAGCTTACGGTTGGGAGGAGAATGGAAATCCCTCCTTTAGTTCTAGTATTATCAATTCATTTATATAAGTATTCTTGATTATGCGTGTTAGGAAACAGACTACGTTATTCCTTATTGTGCTTATGACTCATGTTAAATCTCGTGTCTTATATATATGAATACCTTATTTAATATCTAATCATGGTTGATGAGCTAACTTGTACATCTTTGGTGATTATGATTTTTTTGAGTAATGTGGATGCAATATTACTATTCTTTTGTAGGTTGCCTAATAAGTCCTTCATTGGTAATCTAGAATCACTTGAGACTAACTTTTTATTCCATAAATTTTAGTTATCTTTACACACATATAAGTTTAGGCAGCTCACTTTTATGATCATGTTTGTGGGTGATCTGTGAATGGATTAATACTATCTCTTGAATGTTATTGAGGTATATGTATGATTATGGTGTATGTTTTTCTTTAGATGCTTGCATGATAATGTTTTAACTTAGGGATCTATGTTTGTGCTAATATTTCCATGATTTATAGAGTTACTTACATGATTATGTATGTCTACTTAATATTCTTCAACTAACCTAGTATGGTATGTGATTTATATAATCAAGCATGTTGCACATATCATGATCCATTGCCTTATTGAAGGTTGTAGACTCCCTCGTGAGAAGAGGAACTAGTCTCATGCATGGATGATTGAGGTTCCTTAGTTGATATGATATAGCATATGATTTCATTCATCTTAGTATGTTTATGGAACTAATGGTTCTTTGCCTTGTTTTAGACAATAAGTTACTTACTAGGATTTGAAGGTTATCTATGTGTGGTATGTTATTTAGGGTTCAACAAAGTTTTTGTTTATTTACCATTAATAAGAGAAGATTGTGGATGTACACATTTGTATATTGTTTCATTGTCTTGAGTTTCTTAGAGGAAGGAGGTTATGAGTGTTTGATGAAATGTTAATGGTAAGTATCTTCATGAATTTGAGGGGATTGGAGGCCTATGTGTTGTTGATGTATTACTGAACTACACAAATATTGGTTTGGTTATGTGTAAGTGATATTGTGTTTAGCTAAATATTATTGTGTGTAATTTCCATTGTCTAATATGCTTGAGAATATTGGATACTTTTTGTTTAACAACTACTGAAAGTCTGTGATTGCCATTATGTATGGCATGATATATCAATAGATCTGATGGGGTTAATTTTGGATCCATCGTGTGGTTTAATTTGATGTTGTTGTATCTATTTAATATTATGATTATGGACTTGAATGATCAATACATTACATATATTATGGTTGTGGTTAGTGTCCTGAATGGTCAATGTGGGGTAAAGGTTTTGTTGACGATGTTCGAAATCTATCAACCAAGGGAATCTCCCCGATATGAAGTTCCAACTAGACCTCACATTGTTTGGTGTAGGATTCTGATCCAGTATAAAGGCTTGGTTTCCATATACTTGGATATTTTCCTGGGATCTAGTTGTCAGCACATGAGAGTGTTGCGTTGGTATCTTCAAACAACAAGGTAAGTGTGCCTAGTGAGTGCGTAATGTAACTCATGTATAGGTTCTCTTATTGCAAAGGGGGAGAGTAAAGTGAGCCTCTAAATGAGGGGCAATAGTACCACCTAGGAAGAGACACACACGAACCAGAAGGGTATGTCTGACATCCAACAGAATAGTCCACAGTGGATGCAATAGTAGTTAAAACTAAAGTACAAGGGAAAACATGTACACCATCCAGCAGAGCAGTACACACTGATGTGACAATCATTATAACCAGTAAACAAGGTGAGTTTGTCTAATGTCCGTCAGAGTATTCCACATAGACGTGACAAAAATGATAACAATACAACACATTCTCAACAATGTAAGTACTAAAACAACCAAAGTAGTTCAACTATCTTAGTATAGGTTAAGAAAACATGCATTACAAATATCTAAAGAGTATTCTTACAAACATCTACAAAACATGCATAAAAATGTGTTGGCCTTAACAAAGTTTTGAATTAATAAAAAGTTCTAAGATACATATGTACATCATACATCACTAGCGCTAGTAGTGGGACATTGGAGCCACTCCTCACTCCTCAATGAACTGATTGAAAACTCTCCATGCTTCATGGGAGGAGCCAAGGTGGAAATTCCTTTCCTCATACAATGGGAGGGGTATATATATAGCCAAAGGTGATGCTTGACCCTTGTGACTCTTGAACTATCCCCATGATCATTCAACTTCATATGAGTTTTCAACTGACATGACGCTTCATCTTCATTGAGTGTGTCCGTTGGACTTTCACTTTACATTACATTCAGTTACAATAGATATGGCCCATAGTAGTGATATGGCCTCAACAACTCATGACACAACTTGACATGACATTGCTGACATGGACTGCAATACCAAGATGTTGTTGTTGCTGAGTGATGGATGTTTTCTTGGATTATCTTTGTCTTCACCTCCACATGGCTTGATGTTGTGGGCTCTTCAATGGTTTTGGTCTTGTAAGATTCTTACATGGATGTGTTCCTTTTGCTTGAGCTTCTTTCATCCATCCAAATAAATGTAAGTATTCTAGAATGTATGCTCCTTCTTCATCACATTCGTATACTTGCCATGATCTATTAGCGTACCTTTTCCTGCAATTCACTCATGATGGGATGAAATAAAATTCAAAACCTCCTAGTCTAAGATGATGCAGTGTTTTCCATGTACCGGGCCTGGGACAAATGACAGGCTGGGAAGAGGGCCCAGTAACTGTGCATTTTGTAGCTCCAAGTGATAAGGAGGGAGACTGGTCACTGAGACTACGCAAAGCCTAGCTTAGGCTTGGATGAGGAATTATGGGGCACATTCTTCACTATTGGGGAAAACTATGTAGAGGCCACTTGGAGGTAAGATTGCGCAGTCGAAGTCACTAATGGAAACTGCAAGGTGGGACCCTGAGGGACATCTCTACGTGGTTTTATGAGGGAAGACAAGACAAGGTAGTAGAGGGACCAGAGAGGATATTTTTGTGCAGTTTCTGGAAGTAGTGAGAGTGAGCTGAGGGAGGTCACATGGAGGACACCTCTATGCAATTTCTAAGAGTAGTGCAAGCTCAAGTCTCTACACACTGTGGAGTTCCAGTAGGCAGGAAGGAGGCTTGATGACTAATCTTGTGAAGTGAGCAATTCATGTCGGGCTTTGGGGTAGTTTCTGAGAAATTCTAGGAAGGAAGGAAGACTTCTCACCTCTGATATTGCGTGGTGCAACTGACCCAGAGGATAGCCTCATGCATTATGCACTTCCATGTAGTAGAGAACCACCATTGAAGATTGATACTATGCAGTGAAGCTCAGTTGGGGTTCAGTGAAGTGGAGTTGTTTATTTGGAATGATTTTCAGGAAAATGGCTAAGTGTGGGAGGTAATTGAACTTGTGAGGACTCGGCATTGTGATCACACACTTAGCATACTTCGACAACATGACAACATAGACCACCAGGACAACAAATCAAAGCATTTCCCTCTATGATATTGTCTATAGTTAAAAGTGATAAGTGCAACACTTGGGATAGACCTTTGGACGACCGTGACGATATTTGTGCGACAGTTCTTACAACTTTGTGTATGAGTGCGATAGGTGTTTACATGGTTAGGAAAACTTGTATACATAAAGAAAAACCTTCATGGTCACCATAATTGTTCACAAACATGACATAAAAACCAAACATATCAAAAGATGACAATTGATCCAACGAGCAAAAAGGAGCATGACACATAGAGGAAACACATGGATTTCAGTGCTTGTAACCATGCATGTCACTAAAGATAGAATGATATGACAATGATAAGTAGTCCTTCAACCTACACTCAGAGGTGTATTTCAAAAGATGTGCATTGTTTTCCATAGCTACCCTCTAAAGAGTTATGCATCAGATGGAGTCTTCATGTGGTCTCAATCTTCTATCATACCTTGGGTTCCTTGGTCTACTTATCTTTCTCCTTAGCTCCTTGAGATTCCTCTAGCATGTCATCCCTCTTGTGATCGTTGAGAGACACATCTACAAAGTTTCAGTTGGCAGTGACTGCTACGGGATGAGGCCCTGGGAGGACACATCTGTAGAGTTTCTGGATGCAAGGCAAACTGAGAAATTGAGAAAAAAAACTACACATTTTTAGGATGAAAGGAACTGCTATGAGATGAGACCTTGGGAGGACACATCTGCGTAGTTTCAGGATGCAAGGCAGACTGGGAAACTGAGGGACAAAATGACATAGTTTCTAGAGATAGTGGGTTCCAACTGAGGGAAGGACACCAAAGGAAACCATTGCACAGTTTTGAATGCTAAGGGAGGCTATGATTTCTTTGCATTGCACAGTTCTAGCAGGAAAGGGAAAAGATTGAGGGTTGTAGATGTGAAGTACACAGTTCGGGAAAGTTGGATGAGGATAGGTTGTTAGAGGAGCTCCATAATTTGGCTAAGTGTGGGATCAGTGGAACTGATGTGAACAATGATAGAAATTGACTATGATCACACACTTGAACACTTAGTGATACAACATATACCATCCAGAACATATAACACATACTTCGCTTAATACAACAACCTTTGTGGTAGATTACGGCTAGTGCATCTCTGCTGATAGACTTTGAAAGGATAAAGGAAAAACTTGCACAAGAGTGCATGAAATGAGTGTGAAACATGTCTATGTGGTGAGGACAACCCATTCTCACAAATATTTCCTCTTGAAGCAAAACAAGCTTCCATTTGCATGAAAGGTGATAATCCCCATGCCCAGAGATAACACATACTATATAAAGATAACGACGTGAACGACTCTTAAGATAAAAGATCAGAGCTTGAGATAATAATCTTACCAATAAGTTACTAAGGAATGGATGATCACAGGATCCACAGTAGACCCTGAAATTTGAGTACAGGTGAAAATGTTGGAGGGTGTTGCAGCTGCTACAACACTTGGTGACACACTGGTTGAATTCCAACTTCTCTATCTTGGTTCGTCCAATGTAGGGATTTGGTCCATTAGGGAGTATTGATTCATCGTGCAGATAATTTGAGCTTCCCCACTTACCCCATGGATAGACATGGTTCACCTTGTACCAAATCAGTTGAACACAACACAAGATTCAAGCAAATCATAGTGTTTTGAATTAGGAAAGGTAGTTTGGTTCGCGAGCTTAATATTTTCAGGGTATATTTTTTCATCTCTGGTGTTGATCTACTACTAGCAAGCCTGGAAAGTACCCTAGTGGAGTCATGCAGGAACATAAGCATTGCTCCACTACCAGTGAACCTGGACAGTACCCTGGTGGAGTTTCTTGCTTCACCTCTCTACACAAGAAGCCTTTCTCTTCTTTTGGCTTTGTTACTTTGTTTTTGAAAGAGAACTGTGCATCAACACTTATTTATTTTTGGGGCAGAAGAGGGATCCCAACTTATTGAGAGAAGGATAGGTTTTTCCTTCAAAGAAGCATATAAAGACCTCTAATTTGGTTTATACGTTGAGATTTTTCCCCTTCTCCATTTATACTAGTTGGATAAGCTTGAAAACACCAAAGAAAAAATTGAGTATAGCCATGAGGTTCCCATACTAGACACGGGTTCATGGTTGGCCCAAAACTCTCCTTACAGACAGATAATATTTTATGTCAAAACTTTAGCAATCAAAAGATACAACCAAATATAAAAAATACAACCATAGGACTAGACAAGGGTTGTAGTGTCACAAGGCTCATTAAACGTCAACCACATACACATTCAAAAACCAATACAAAAGTCTAGGAACGACATTTATTTGCGTAATGGAAACAAACTAAAAATTGAACAAGGAAGGAAACAAAGCAAAATGAAGGAAGACATGGAACCAGGGAACCAAAATCAAAAGACAAGAGAAAAAAATGACTAACGAAAACATGATGTGAAACTAGAATAAGAAAACTAGAATTAACTACTAGGAACGAGTACAAGATGAGTGCAAGGAAAGGAAGACTAAGATGCAACTAATCCTACTCCTATCCTAACAGTTAGATGGATAGTTTTACGTGTAATGAAATTTACAGTGAAGCCACAATAGTCATTCCTGGCTTGCATCCACAAAGATATGAACGATTAAAACATATAAAAAGTGATGTGCAACAAAAAATACAGAAACTTGAAAATTTTCCACATAGGAAGGAAGGTCTTACCTGTGGGCAAAAAAAAGTGTCACATCCACTACTTTTATCCAATGCAGATGCTTACCTTTTTTATGGATACTGCTTTTCAACAAACCTCAGAAGCCTCTTGTGGATGCATCCTTGTCTGCACCGAGCTTCTTAGCAAGTGCAAGAAAGGATTGAAACTTGTTGCTTGCAATAGAGCTTGTCAAGTAAGATTGTTCCAGCCATTCAACGATTGGATCGTAAAATTCATGATGGTCATCTTGAAAGCCTCTTAATTGCAAAAAAGATGAATTTTGGATTGGAGAAGAAAGATCATGATGGGAATATTGTAAACAAAAATAAATCTAATCATCCTTGGCGAAGGATGAAGTGCCTCACTTGCTTGATGAAAATCTGAAGAGAGATATGTTAAGAAATGAAGATTAGAGAGTGTGAAGTAACTGTCTTCGGATGTGCTGATGGGAGAATGATAAACCGAATGAAAGCCACCCAAGATATAGAAATGATCATATGAACTAGTTGAGACGTCATATTCCCAGTTTGCAATGAACAAAGAAAGATTCATTCTAACAATCTTGCGAATGCTCTGAACAATAGAACCAAGTTCGTTGTGAGATAGATACGACAAACCACCTTCCTGCAACTGGTGACAAATTGCATAAGAATCATAGTTATCACAAGAGTTTAAGAAGGATTCTAGCATCATGAATGCATGAAACCAATTGAGGCATGGTGAATGGAGAGGATCTTGATTCGTGTGATAGCTTGTGTTTTCATCATCACACAAGGAGATTTCTGGTGCCATGAGAGGACATATTTGTAGTACAATATTGGCAAGAAAACCAAGGAGATGACTGTGAAGGGGGGGAATTTGATAAGTATGATTGTTGGAAAATATAGCCTTTGAGATGATCGACTTCACAATTCCATGACTTTGTGAGATACATACATTCTCAACCCGAGTTTGACGTGAGATATTTGCATGAAGGCAAATGTGATGTAATAGATTTGTGAATTTGGTCATAAGTAAAATTTTGAAAATTTGAGATATCACAGCCAGAATACCAAACATTTCTGACACGAGAATTCACATTGAGTGTAACCATGCAGATAGACAAATTGTGCATGAGAAACCAAATCTGATTTGGTTCGAGAGGCTTACCAAAGTCACGAAGTCTTGACATAACCATGAACAACCGTTGAAGAGCCTCAACTCCCTGGCATGTCTCAAGAATTTCCAGATTTACAAAATCGCATTTTGAAGCTTGAACTATATCATGCATGGTTTGAGGGTGGTTTCTGCTACTAATTTCAAAACTTCTTTCTGGATGTAGCCATCTTTGTCACAGGATTGAACAAAAAATAGATTTCACAATTGAAGAGGTTCTTTTGATGTTACATCCAAAGATAATTCCATTGGTGATCTCACATGAGAAAGATGATTTGAAGAGTTGTCTTCATGCAACATAAGAGATGATGAGGGGTGGGAAGAGTCCAGTGCAATTAGAATCTTTTCAAATTTATCACAGAGAACCTCACCATCTTTTGTCAATCGAGGAGATAACTCATCGGATGGAGAAACAAAAGAGCATGGATTATCTCCTCCGCATGTAGATGTGTTGCGAATGGTAGGACACAAGAGAAAGTGAGGTGAAGAGGGAGTTTGGATACATACGTCTTCTTTGACCGGAGCACATTCTAGATCTAAATTAGAATTTTCATGGGAAACTGGAAGATCACATGATGTGCTTGGGAGTTTGTCACAACATACAAACATGGAGTTATCATCATTGGGATGACTACCGCCCAAGGCTGGGGATTGATTGAAAGAATTGATTGTATAGGATGTTCCAATGAGATTATAAAATTGAGGATTGTTCAAGAATGGAAGATCATTGTTTTGATATGAACAATTTTGAAATAGAGAGGGAAGATCAATAGTGTCCTCACCTTCCTTCTCCTCTGCTTGTGTAATGTGACTGCCTTGCACCTGATCACAATTTGAGCTAGTAGCCTGAGAATCAAGAGAATGCAAATAACTAGCTAGTGAAGCAAATTGATTAAGCGAGTCATGATACAAGGAGTCATGGCTTGTAGATGATAGAGGATGGAAAAGATGTAGATCAAATTCGAGACTTGAGTTATGAATAGTGTCGTCCTCTTGTGGAATGGAGGAGTAAGTCTTCGATGTAGGCTTCCTCAGCCATTCTGGAATTTCCTCCATTGAAGTGGGAGACAGATGAGAAAATGGGCTAGGGACATGTTGTGAAGATTCCTCAACTTCACGATCACCACAAGGGGGCACCCACATCAGGACTAGAAAACGAGGAGGACAAGGAATAAACAGAGTGGTGGGCTCCTCCTTTGCAATCTAAGGTTCCTCATGATCCACAAGAGTTGGGGAAGAAGGGAAATCTGGAGGTTCACTATATTGGGAAACATGAGCCAAGCGTTTGAACTCTTGTCTCAAGAAGTCTGAGTTCAAAATTTTGTCAGGAATTTTGCAACAAAGGTGAAGGAATTGATCAATAAAGTCCTCAACTGATTCATCGAGCTACATTCTTAAATGACATTTTTTTCATAGACATCCCGGTGGCTATACTTATCAAAATATTTCATCATCATCTCAGAAAGTTGGCCGAATGAATTGATATAAGTAGTGGGTGATGTATGACACCAGCGTTCAACATGATCTTTGAATGTGAGAGTGAGTAGTATATCTCATACATCTTCACACTTTATTTGGTGACTATGGAAAAGAGTCATGACTTGAAGCACATGCACACAAAAATATGGTTCACCCTCACCATTGAACTTGAGTTTGGACAAGTCATGGATAACTTTTGCAGGGATGGTACAATTAGGAATTTTAGAAAAAAACTCGAGATTATGATTTCAGAAAGATCCATTTTAAATAAGAGATTCAAACCAGACTCTACAGGCACATCCTATTGTTCACCCCTCCCTCTAGCGGCATTTTGTTGGCGGTGCTCGAAATCCATCAACCAAGGAGATCTCCCTGATGTGAAGTCCCAAATAGACATCAAATTGTTTGGTGTAGGAGTCCCATCCAGTATAAAGGCCCAGTTTCCATATACTTAGAGATATGCCTTGGCTCTAGCTGTTAACACATGAGAGTGTTACGCGGTATATTCAAGCAATAAGGTAATTGAGCTTGGTGAGTGCGTAATGTGACTTGTGTCTAGGTTCTCTTACTGTAAAGGGGGAGAGTAAAGTGAGCCTCTAAATGAGAGGTAATAGTACCACCCAAGAAGAGACACACGCGAACCACAAGGGTCTTTTCGACATCCAGTGGAATAGTCCACAGTGGATGCTGTTAGCACCCAAATCTGCCTTAGGCTGAAAGAAGGAAAAATTCAGGGTAACCACAAACCACGCTCAGTCTGGTAACTAGCCCTACCAGAACAAGGGAGGGCTCTCTCCGAGTCACACTCAGTGAATAGATAAACGAAATGGCCTGAGATGACTTACAGTGAACCATTTATCTTAGACTAGTAAGTGAATATGGATACAAGAAGTGATTTTTATGAATGACTGTGTTTCTGGGATGGTATGGGACCAATGGACCTCAATGAACAGAGAACTTAATACAAAGGCACGGATTACTTCGTGAGGCAAGATAGGTGGAAAGCCTAGCAATTTAGTTTAAGATAGTGTGGAATGGAGATATTTATTAAGAGGGTGAAAAGGGCATGGACAACATGAATCCTTTTCAATAGAAGAATAAACACTGAACATGAAATTTTCCCACAGGCAGAGCAATAAAATTGAATTCTACCTTAGCTAACCTAGAAAATTTCACTGGAAATGAATATGAAATGAACTATGAAACATAACAAGATACATATGAAACACAAGAGACAAGTTTTCTACACTCACAACCACATGAATCTCATGAAACAGAGCCACTACCTTTCATTAATCCTCTGTAAAAAATATACAATGCAGAAACAGAGTTTCTTTCCCACAGTCTCCCAGAAGTTACAAGCCAACCAACTCTTTGCAAATGGTTTTCATACAATATATAGAATGTTCCATGAAGAGATAGAACACCCAAGGGTTGGGGAGTTACTCGAATCATTACAAAATGGAGGTGGAGAGCCAAACAGCAGTTATAGGTGCAACGCCACAAACATGACAAATGGCTTGGGTGGCCCTTTGCCTTCCTTTGCCACTTGGATAACTGACCATCTGGAGTGAAAATACTTATAAAACAACCTTAGGTTCTGAAAAACTGAAGTGCATATGAGTGGGCCCACTTACAAAAAGTCGGGAGGCGAAATTTCGCGAAACAGAGGCATTTTGGGCCTTTTTTCCTATATGCGTCGCACCCTTTTCTGTATGCATCGCACCACTTTGAGGCCAGTTTTGAGGCACTTTCCAAAGTCTAAAATATTCCCAAGTGTACCCGTTGGAAAGCTTGTCTTGTCTACTTTCCAACCCAAGTGGAATTTTTGAATTTGGAGCTCATTTTCCCCTCCAAATCTTCATTCTCCCAAGACTTCTTCCTGTGTCTCAAAATAGGGGCAGTGAGGCCATTATTTGAGTGTTTTTTTCCCTTTTGGTGGCCAAGATCTTCTCCACATTTCTTGCTCCCAGTGCCAGTAGTTTTGATTTTGCACGTGGAATCCAAAAATGAAAACCATTCCTCATTTGGAGCTCCCAATCCTACGCGTCGCGCCTGTGGCACAGCGCGTATAGAGGAAAATCCTGTGTTTGTGCCAAAAATTTGTCATGTGACCAAAATTTCCCCAAATTCCTTGAAATTTGGGTTGGAGGTCCTCTATGAAGTGCTAAGTTGTGCCAAGGAAGCTTCAGCCAAGATTCAAAGTCGATCTTTCTCTTTTGCCTCTTTTGCCTCTTTTGTTGCTTTGCTCAATTTGGCCTTCAAGCTCCTTATTTGGGCCTTTGTGCTCATGTTCCATGCCTTGTAATGACAAGCCATCCTCCTCAGTATGGTTTTGTCCCTGTTTTCCTTCTCCAGTAGCTTCTCCAAGTGTATATTGACCCGATCTAACCAAGACTCATGGTCGTTGTTGATCTCTTGCTCCAAGGTAGTGAGCTCGATCCTCCTCTGCTGGGCAACTTGTCGATTTTCACAGATGCTTTGCAGCTCCATGATCGTCTGTTGGTCCTCAAGATGTTTGTTTCTCTGCTCTAGATATTTGATGACCCATCTATCTCTCTCCATATTGAGTATCAATTCGTGTATCTCCGAGTCCTGCTCCTGAATGGTCATCCTGAGTTTGGCATTTTCTGCCTCTGTCTCTTCATACTGAATGAGGATGACATTGGTCTCCTATACACCTGATGGTCCCTCATCATGCACGGGCTTCTTTCCCTTGTCCAATACCTATGTATTTGATGCCAGAAGCGAGGCCCCTTCCACCCCAGGTGGAGATAACACTCGCTTTGCTGCTGCAAACAAGTGCCTACTGCCTCTCTAATATGTAATGAAAACTGGCATGGTAGTGGTCTCATGATGCTCATGCTGATAAGAGGGACCACCCAACTCCTGCTTGGGCTCTGATGATACCTGTGGTGTGCTAAAGAAGTCATGGGAGATGAAGTCCTCCCAAGCAATGCCCTGCAATCCCAATTGATGATCTACCAAAATCCAGATAAGAGCGAAGTGATACACACTGTTAAGCTGCTGCTGAGGGGTCTTATGCAGCATGAAGGTGTTCATCCTCTCTATATTCCTGCATATGAAAAATGGGAGGTTCATCATCCTCACCCTGGTAAAGTGCATGAGCAAGCAGATGTGATAGGCATACAATCGAGAGAACCTCCCCTCACAGTTGAAGTATTTCATGATCAATCTCATGAACGAAGCATACTCATTTTTCAAGTATCTGAAGGGAAATACTCTTGTGAGCTCATTCAAGAATCTGGCTTTGATGTAAGGCTCATAGTGTTGCCTTTCCACCTTCTTCTTCTTATGCCACTACTACCCAACATTTGGTATACCTGTTGCCACTAATATAACTTCGGGTGTCAATGCGAAAGTGACCCCGACCAAGGTAGACTAACCTCCATGTAGATGAAGCACAAATAAACGGCCCAACTCATGATGAACTCTGACATTTTCCACCCTTTGACAAAATGAAAAACATGATAGGTGCTGGAAGCATGACATGGCAAGAGGGCATGCTTGTAACTCGGTGAGGGTAGTGGGTTCATCCCTGAAATGTTTGCCACTCTTGTGGTGTCTCCTGGGAGCTTGCTCTTGTGAGGATGAGTCACTCTGTGTCTCCCTCTCATACTCAAATGAATGCTGTGATGACATGACTGCAATGTGGACTGTGATTAGGCTGCCCCTTTGATGATGATGGGAGGCTGGATGGCTTTGTAATATCTGTTTCCAAGGGGAACATTGAAATAAGGATTGTTAGGAAGGGAGTGATGAAATGGGGATAGGGTTTATAGGGAAATATTTGTTAGAGATATGGGAGGAGTTTGGGGTATTTTGATGGGGTAGGGTTTGGGGTTTCTATTGAGAAATAGGAGGAGGGGGGAAGGGAATATGAGTTTGGTAGTGTTAGGGTAGTGATAATAGGAGAAATGACATGGGGGAATAAGGAACAGGGGTAGGGTAAGAAAAATCAAGCCTTGGCAGCAATGACACTGTTGCACAACCCTAGCCAAAATGGTTTTTATTTGGCGTCTTCTTGTGTTTGCTTTATGAAATGTTTTTGCATTCAGTCACCGGAAATAACCCACCATATCTTTATCAAATTTGATTCACAAGAAAGTTTGAGAGCCTACCTTGCAATTAGAGGGGCTTCACAAAATATTTGAGGGAGTTTTGGCATGTTCTGGGCGCTTTGTCTCTGTGCGTCACGCCCCTGTCTCTGTGCACCACACCCCGGGTGTGTGCCACGCTCGTTATAAGCTTGAACAGTGGGTGGGCGCTGTGTGCGCCATGCCCTGCGTGTGTGCTGCGCCCCTGCCTGTGTGTGTCGCGCCCCTGTAATCACCTCCAAACCAACTCCAACTCCTCGTTTATGCCTCTGACTGTATGCGTCGCGCGCAAAGCCCAGTGTTCTACACCCTGGGTATGCATCGCACCCTGAAGAAAATCGCATTGTGGGCAGGCTGCGTGTGTGCTGCGCCCTCTGTGTGCATCGCGCTCCTGGTTATATGCGCCATGCCCTCCAAGGTCGCCTCCAACTCACTCAATCGCTCACCAATGCACACTCACGCCTTTCCAACACTTCTCCAAGACTTGTAATGGCACAATTCATTTGTTTTTGACAAAAATTGGTATATATAGCCTTGGAAGAGATGAGTTTAATTTTTTCCTCTTCAAAAACCCATTTTTCTAATGTTTGAGTTTTTCACTTTTTCACTGACTTTAAAACACACTGATTTTCAGTTTCCCTTTGAAATTTTAGCTCGAATGATGCAATTTTTGGGACTCTTTGTGGGGATTGCACAATAGGGCATTTGGCCACAAAAACCATAACTGCATCTGAAAAAATCACTTGATGATCCGGATTTAAACAGGAACACAATAGATTACAGAGATAACCATAAATACAGAGATGCAATAACCATAAATAAAGAGATGCAGCGGAAATAACACTTCATTTCATTAATGGAA
>APFE031118368.1:19774-37237 GCA_000404065.3 Pinus taeda | reverse complement strand
ATTGTAAATACACAGGAATACACCCTTGAGGAAGAAACTCAATGAAGGACCCAAGAATTTTTGTGATAGTATAAACAATAGACCAATATTTAAAAATTAAAAAGGGACAAGAGATAAAAGAGGCGATAATAAATGAGGGATCAAAAATTAAGCCAGAGGTTAAGAATTTGATATTATGAGCATGAGAGTGATGATGCATGAGACACCTCTAATGGTAGTGCACAACATCCAGAGTCGAAAGGAATAACACCATACACTCCAACAAGAAGCAACAATATACAATTAAGTGTTGGGAGGTAAGTGGAAAATATGGAAGTCGATGACTCTAGCCTATAAATTCCGCATTCCCCCATCACAACAATATCAAGTCATATTATTAGTGTTCCTTCAACAAAGACTTCACATCAATATAGATCCATCCGTAGTTTGGTATAAAAGGGATAAGCAAGGAATTTTGAGAGATTGACTTTAGATAAAAAATTCCAACAATAAACCAAAATTGGATAGATAATCAAGAAAATCAAGAATTACCTCTCCACATTCAAAATCTCATGAATGTACCCCCCTACACAATTGCTATCTACTGAAGAAGAAGAAGAAGAAGAATACATAAGTCTCGATGACAAACTGTCTCGACACTCTACGAATCGGTTCGTCAAACATATAGACAAAGGTTGTCAAACCAATGACACATTGACAAACTTTGTAACAAGCAAAGGAAATGAACAATAAAATACCCCACGTATAATATACGTACAAGATGCCGAGACTGAAAAGTTGGACCAATTAAATATTACTAAGGAATTAGAAAGGACTCAACATCCTCAAGAAAAAATTGGATTGAACCACATCCCCATCTATGAAGGTGTCGAGGACCCAAAGAAACATTGGTTTGTTTGTGAGAAGTTATGGAATAACAATGATATTACTAAAAAAGATAAACAAATGGCCCAGTTTTCAATAGCTCTTTAAAATAAATCCCTCAACCAGTTCATGAAATTCACATAAAATCAACCAAAAAGTAAAAGTTATATCAAAAATCACTTATTTTATTTCTTTAAAGTGCAGGATGTTAATCATCTTGAAACAAAAAAATCAAAAGAAATAAAACAACATTAAAATGAAATTGCTATGGAATACAACAAAAGGTTCAAGGATTTGTTAAGTCAAATCCTTTATGTTATTTCTAAATCCCTACTGGTGCAATGGTACATTGTTGCTTTGCTACAGAAAAGTGCTATAAAAGTGTTGCCATTGATGGCAAAGGTCAATAAGATGAAGGAAAATGTAAATATAGTTGAAAGAAGAATGAATATCATCTCAAGTATGGTGAAGGAAAAGGTGGTCATGGTGTAGAGACCTTGAAGCAATTTTCAGTTCAGCAGATTAGCTCAAGTGTAATTGGGACCCACCCAGATGGATAGAGATATGAAAGGCTTCTAGGATCAAAATTTAGTGCAGATTAAAGTTCAACACTTGTAAGAGGAGAAAAGTCAAAGAAGGGAAAGGTTCCAAGTGTGTAACGTTTTTAGTTAGGCATTGATACCTAGACCCTTGGTCTAATCGGACCTTTAGCCTAGTTGGAATTCATAGCAAGCAGGGAATCATTCCAACTCCCAACCCCTGACCTTGTCGGACCCAGTCAATATTGAAGGAAATTTGGAGATCGATAGCTGGTGCAGTGTGCAACCAGGAAAATGCCTCACCCCTAACAATTTATTTAACTAATGCAACTATTTAACTCTATAAAGAAAATTAATCAAAAAAATCGATTTTTCAAGACCCTTTTCATCTGTACAAATTTAAGCATAGATGACACATGGTAGTTTGTGATTGGGAAACATAAATAATGTGCATGCTTAATTGGATGATGACTCCAACATGACATCAATAGTGATGTTGCACCAATGAAAGAGTGACACATGGCATGCAAATTTATCATTTTTGGGTTTCCAAGTGGGACAAGTCTATGTGACACATGGAACCACTAAAATGTTGCCACATGGCATAGATGATGTCAACAAAGTGGTGTAGGAATACCCTCGAAGTTCGTGTAAGGAGATGTGTTTTGTGATAATAATTTTTGTGTATTTGATTTTCAGAAAAGAAAATAGACCCAAAGGTTGGTACCATGGGTTAGTCAGGCCTCCAGGCAAGTCAGAAGCGGAAGTAGAAGGGAATACACCCTTATCTTGGATCTCTGACCCGAATCAAATTTTGTGCTAGGATCACACTTTTGCAATGTTTTGTAGTGTTATAAAATTCAGTGAAAATTCAAAGGATTACAAGTAAGTCAAACCTTCAAGTAGTCGGCAAAGAATGGAATCTGCAAGAGCTCCGATCTCATTTTGCCAGGACCTTATAACGGCTTGGTGAAAGCGTTGTTGTTAAAGTGCTCTGGCATTTAGAGAAGTCTTAACAGCAACATGGATATATTTGGTGTCAAATATAACAGTTTTTGTAAATTAGGAGTCAGTTAAATTTATAAAGTCATAGTTAAAACCTGTAAAAATTCTAGAATTACATTTTTGAGTAGTTTAACTTAGTTTTTCTTACAGGGATATGAGGGAAGAGTTATAAGACTTAAATATCAAATTTAAAATATGTGACAGAAGTGGTAGATGAATAAAAATAAACATTTGTGCATAATATTGATCTAAAGTTAACTAAAAGAGAAATAACTAAAAATATCAAGTCAAATTTCACTATAAATAGAAGCGAATTTGCAAAGTGACGATGAATTGATGAGTGCATGTTGATAGAGGTGGATTGGTAAGTGATTAGGGATTGTTGAAGGTGATGTTTATGGTATTGGTGTTGATTGTTTGAAGTCAAAATTTATTTTTATGTGAAAGGAAGTGGCCTTCATGGTTTGAGTTTGAAATTGGTATGAAAGATGAATCGTTGAGGTCAAGCAAGTTATATCTTACAAGGAAAGGGTTGTAACTCCTTCTACTAGTGGATGGTAAAATTTAACAATTGTAGATCCTTCCAATGGTGGATGGTAAAAGTTAATGGTTAGAGCTCCTTTCAGTGGCAATTGACAAACTTAGGGGATGTAGCTCCTTTCAATTGTAGTTGATAAATTAGGGAGTAGTAGCTTCTTTCTAGTTTTAGCCATATAACTTTGTAACAACAAGTGGTAACTCACCTTGTGGAGTAATTTGAAGAAGAGTTTGAATAATTTTTGTGTTCTATTTGTGTTATTTATGTTATTTATTTCCATGCTCATATGAATTCATTGTTGGAAAATTTATAGGTGTCATAGTATCATTGCAAGTGAAATAAAATTATTAAAATTACTACAATATTGATTCACCCCCCACCCCCCTCCACTCAATATTGTCCTAGTTTCTAACAAAAATCATAGGACCCCTAAGAATTCATGAAGTTCAAACTTGTGAAGAAGCCCTAAAAATGGCTCAGCACATCGAGATCGAAAATGAAGGAAATCAAGTTCCCTAACATCTGACAATAAATTGGAAGAGAAAATTGAAAAATTATAAAATTCCTTAAAGAATTTAGACTTTTGTGATCCATAATCTGTTTGTGACAATAATTACGACAAAATCACATAAAAAATCATTTGTCGATGCATTTCAAACCAACCAGTGTGGTTCATCATCAGGACAAGTTGAATTTATCCTTGTAGAAAAATAACCTTTGACGTATTAATTGCGGAAGTGGAGGGAACACTAAGGAAATTGTAAATTTGTTGACTACTTTGATCAAGATGTTTGTTGAGTCTAGACATATATATATTGTGGTATCTGCTAGTTTGGATTAAGCCACAAGGCTAGAGAATGCCAATACAATATAAATAACATTAAACCTAATTAGTGTGGCATCTGTGAGGATAACAATCATTCAAAACAATAATGTCAGTTAAATGCCAAAAGTAAGCCCAATTGGAATTTTGTTTATCACACTTAGGCATTGGATCAGTTTAATGTCCCACCCACACAAGGAAGAAGAGTAAATTGTAGAAATGGATATGGTGAATGTCGAGGAAGTTATAATGGTTGAGGTCACAACCTAGATCGAGGTCAAGGAAGTCTATTATATTGCTTTATATTTTGGCAAGAAGGCCAAACAATGCCTAACTTCCTTTTGAAGGATAAAACTGATTTATGATTCTATAGTATGTGTGGCCTGGGAAATATTCCTCTAGGATATTGTGTTAGGTCTCTATAATACTAGTGTAACCACTGTATTGTTATTTTTGTGCCCCATATAAGCCCAAATTATTATTTTTGTGCCCTTACATTATTATTGTTATGTCGGCCTTAATTATATTTTGACCCCTTAGACTCCTATATACACCAAGGAGGTCTTGTCATTTGAATCATCCAAGAATAGTTCATTTATTTGATGTAAAAGGAGGTTTCCCCTTGAAAAGGTTTATTTTCAAATCTTTGATCTATATTTTCTTCTATTTTTGGGATTTGGTTACATAACATTTGGTATCTCAGCTTTGGATCCTAAGGTTTTGCTACATCAAACATTTCATCTTAGTATTTTCGCTATAACATTTTCTACACAAGGCTTCTGAAGCTAAAAGATTTACCACATGGATTCAAAATATTAGTGAAATTATTGTAAAATTTTCAAATCTTTGTTCACTATATTTTCAGAGATATGATCCAAGAAATTTAGAGCTTTTGCATGCTTCAGAATTCAATCTCAAAAAGGTGACCTGGGGAAATCATCATAACTTTCTCTTCGAGCATCAAATTTGAACTCCGTAAAAAGTGACTAAAAGTGCATGGATTTTAGTTTATATAGGATGATTTCAAGGGCTGAAGGTTGAAATAGGGACATGTGGAAGTCCGTACAAGTTCACTATACTGAACCTATAACAATCCTAGCTAAAAATTCATGTAAAAATATATAAGGCCACGGTCATGGGACACATAGTACAAGCTGAATGGTGGAAAAAACATACTAGAGGGGTGTCACTTCAGTTTATTATGGCTAACGAAATTGGAAAATGAAATGGATAAGGCTTTGGAAAGGAAAAATGGCATTTTGGCACATTTATTTATGAAAGTAATGGAAATTAGGAGAAAAGGAAGGTAAAAGGTCACAAGTTGCATGTGAGGAGGAAAATGAAGGAAAATAATGGAAAATGAAGAAAACAGAGGCCTCATTAACAAAAAGGCTTCTGAGGATTAGTGGGGAGGCTTGATCAATGTAAGCTTGGACAGTTCAGTTTTGGAGCTCTCTCTCTCTCTTCTCTCTCTTCTCTCTCTTATACTCTTGGATACTTAGAGTTTCTTGGAGCACTCTTGAAGAGGGTGGCATACTTGGAGTTTTGGAGAAAGAAGGCAAAGGAATTGCAAGAAATAATAAGAGGACACTAGGATCAAAATCTACAATGGGTTTTTCTTGCAAGTATCGAGTTGCATGTATGTTTTCCTCACTAGTTTTTGCATGCATGGCACATGCATGCGGTTTCTTGGTTATGATCTTTCACTGACATGGAGGATTTCCTAGATTGTCAGTGGATTTCATAACCTTGCCATTTCCTGGAAAGCCATGATGTTGTGGGTTTATTTAGTTTTTTTTCTAGTTGGTTCTCAAGTTTCCTTTACGTTGGGTTGAGTTATTAGTTCCTAGAGCCTTGGTTGGACAAACACTCTACAAGTCCTGTAAAATCTTGGGTTGAGTTATTAATCCTGGAAGCCTTGATTGGAAAAATGCTCTAGAATCCCTGTAAAAACTTGGTTTGAGTTACTAGTTCTATAATCCTTGGTTGGATAAACGCTCTCGAAACCTTTGGTGGGTTGAGTTACTAGTCTTGGAAGCCTTGGTTGAACAAACACTCTGGAAGCCCAAAGACAGTTGTGTGTTGAGTTACTAGTCCTCGAAGCCTTAGATGGATAAATGCCCTCGAAGCCCGATGACAAGTGTGGGTTGAGTTACTAGTCCTGGAAGCTGGGTTGGAACAAACGCTCTAGAGCCCTAGAAGGCTTGGGTAGAGACCAATTTGGTGATGGTTTTGTGATGTTCAGCCATGAGGTGGAATCACTGTTTGATGGGTTGAGGTGGATGACCTCTGGAAGCCCTGGATGGTTTTTTATTGATGTGTTTTATGAGATCCCACATTCATGCTTGGAATATGACATGGGGGTGAATGGATGAAGAGAGATTTTCCTCAGCCATTCCATGGTCGAGTGGAATGTGGTAGTCCCATCCCGAGTTTGGATTTTTCATCATCAATATGAGATTATTTCACCTTGTATTTCTATGAGTATTATATTGATTTATATGTGGATCATATGGTTGTGATTTCATTGGTATTTATGCTGCTATTATCCTAGTTATATATGTGTTTTATGACAGTGGCTATTATGGCTCTCATCATATTTTTACTTGTAAATGAATGGGCAATGTATCTATGACCTAATATATGATAATGCATCAAATGGTATGAGGGAACAATGGTTCTTAGTGATTCTTAGATAAGTATGAGATCCCTATGCTTAAGTCTATCATTTACACCTGTAGATTACATGTTTGTGATATGTTTGACAAAATGTCTATCATGGCTAGCGGTCTGGTTAAGGGCTTGTTCAACTATTTGTTTTTGCATCATTGTTTCCCTGTTATTTTACTATTCTAAATATGTCATTCAATTCTAGGTAGTGACCTAGGCTTTTAGTTTAAAATAGTGGCTTAAATCCAGGGGACAGTGGCACAAAACAGGACAAAATAGTCCTTGGATGTTGGCTAGCCTATAGCATGAGAGCGTCCAAAGCCTCCTAGATGCTGGAAGGCCTATAGCATGAGAGAATCTAGAGGTTATGTGGTCAAAAACTTCATTGGGACCTAGGGGAAAGTTTCCTATAGTGTTGGGATGGTTCTTAGGGGTCATGTAACTAATGTGGAAGGTTTGTATGTTGTGTTTCTATTGATTCCATTTCCTTAAGGTCACATAAAAGGTTGAATCTAATCATAGTAGCCTCTCGTCACATATTTACCCCGGTTGGATGGTTACTTGGGTAGATGTGAGAGGGGGGTGTTACAGAGTGGTATTAGAGCATGGTTCACCCCTTGGTCCTGATGTATGGTGTGTTGGACATGAATTCATGTGAGTTTCATATGTGTTCCTTATGAATATAGTCCATGTGCTTGTTGCATTTGCATGGTGTTGATCATGGTTGTAGTGATGTTTCCGTGTGAAGGTTGATGGTTTTATTGTGGGATGTGTCATCATGAGTGTATGGTTGTATGTGCATTGTTATGCATGTCTGTGTCTATATGCATGCATTGTCTTGGTTATAGTTATGCATGATTAGTAGGTCAAACATGCATTATGACATGATATTCTGCAATTAGGTCATCATCATGATATTGGTTTGTTATGATGTTGATATGTTGGTTGAGATAGAGTAGGAGATGCAGATCATTAAAGTGAAGTTGCAACATTAGACCTTGAGGCAAGAGCATGTTGTCATACAGGTTTGTATGTTGAGCATGCAAGTATGTAGGTTAAGGATTGTTATATATATTAGGTTCATGTACATGTTTATTGATGTTATGGTTACATACATGATAGATTCTAGTTGATTTGTGTAGTCATATGAACATGTATCAGATAGTCATGAATGATAGTAACTTGTGGTTGTATGCATTGCTATTGTTGTTTTGTGTTAGATAACTTGATGATTATGTTATATGTTTTTATGAGTATGTTATAATTTAACTTGTTGTTGTTATATGATATTTAGCTTGATGATTAGGTTATATGTTGTTGATGAGCACGATATATAACTTCTTGTTGTTATATGCTATTAACTTGATGACTAGGGTTATTACAATAATATATTGTTGTTATATGTATCATACTAATTTGGATTGGTATATGAAAATGGTTTGGGTTATGACATTCAAGTATGAGTTAATATGTTGTGATATTATGTCATACTAATCTAGACTAACTATGCATATGTGATTATTATGTATGAATGAAAATTGTTTATGAGTTTATGACGTGAACATGTTAGCTAGTTACTCTTATGGATATAATCACATTAATTATGGTTGAGTTGATATGTTATGTAGTTATATAGTGCTAATATAGCTTGATTGTGTAGACAAGATAGCCTCCCCTGAGATGCGTTAAGGTATGAGTTTTCTTATGTCATATATTTGGTGTTTGAATGTTTCACTATGTCATTTATTTGGTGTTTGAGTGTTTGGTGTATATTAAGTCGTCTATCTATTGTATAAATGATTGATTACTTGAATTATATGAGTATGTGTCTATAATATTTCTTGTCGAGATCATCTTTTTTTAAGATGGTTGTAATGATACATATGTGTTAAGATACAAGTGGTTGCATCGGTGGGGCATTACATCAATATGAAGATATTGATCCAAGAACAAGAAACAAAATGTCAGGTCTTGCTCTAGTGGGCAGTTAGGGGAAGACTGAATAAGGTTGGGATGGGATCTCCTTTACTTAGAAATATAAACTAGTCCTCTTGGATTCGTTCACCATATTCATATGAAATAGAATTGATAATTTAAATCCACAAGTTGTCATATTCGACCCATCATCTATTCCATGTTCTACTAACATGTACTTGAGTGTAAGTAAGTGATAGTTGTAGCATTTTGACTAATGACTATGAGTTGACTATGGATTGTGACATCATTGTTAGTCTTGGTAAAGGTTGGTTTGAAATTGGTAGATAAGATTATCTTGATATTTGGAACATGTGGTTGACATGTGTGAATAGTTGTAGGAAACATGCTTGATACTAGCATGACAAGGTAATAGTTGATGTGTTTACATAACTAATCACTGGGTGATGTGATAATATGTAGTAAGACTCAATTGTAGCAAGGTAAAAAGGTAGAAGAAAGGAATTGGGCAAGAATTCCTATGGCTATGTTTGTAAACCCTAATTCCAAACGAATCAGTGCTTTACATACATGAAGTCTTCTTAACCTTGATTTTGTCTGACATTATGTGGATATGTGTTATAGTCACGAACATGTATTTGACAGGTATATCAGCTAGTTTCCAGTTAAGAATGGATTTGTCAAGGGAATTGGATCCCTTGAGATATGGCATGGACATGTTTAGTTACATGGTATTGTGCTTGGCACAACAAGGTAAGGTAAATAATATGTTGTTATGTTTATTATGCACTGATGATTATTCATTCATGGTAATACGATGCAACAAATTGCATGGAAAAGAGACCGCTATGAAATCTTGAAGAAGGCTCAAGTTGAGCTTTCCTTTGGAACCACTGGGAACCATGGGGATTGATTCATGGTGTATGTTGTTAGTCTTGATCTTTTGTTCTTTTGTGATTTTCTTATGCTTGATTTGCAATTTTGTTATGTCTAGTGCATGATCATGCCACTTTGTTTGTGGTGTCGTATTGTTATTGGTTTTCATGATTTGTTTCTTGTTGTTTCTTGTGCTTGTCATTTAAGTTTTGAGTCTTTGGAATTGGCTGGAAAAGAGGAAATTTAATGGAGCTCGAGAAGAGTTGAATGAAATCCAGAAGGTAATGTAAGGTTCATATGAAGTGGGTGAATGTATAATGGCAGTTGAAGGCAAGAGTATGACATCGAGTTGGACTGGTTGGGTCCATTGGTGTAAATGGAAAATGGCAGGACAGTCATGGAAAAGGTAATCAAGAAAGGTAAAGTAAATGGACTTGAGGTTCCAGATGCCTTGGCTATGTTGGTAATCATTGTTCTCAATGTTGTGCATGTTGTAAACAGATAAAGGGAGTTCTCTTAACCTTGACCTTATGATACCTGGTAACTATGTTGTGATCATGATTATGTTGATGTCTATAGGGGTATACATGTATGTATGTATGTATGTCATGTCTGACAGGATCATCATCGATAATGATTATTTTCTACTAATGTTTATATGTAGATATGTATGTATGCATGTCGTTGACTGACTAGATCATTATTATGTTGTGTTGATGTTTATATGTATATATGTGTATGTATGTATGTTGTTGTCTAACATGATCATGTTTGTTTAATGTTATTGTTTATATATATGTATGTATCTATGTATCTATGTCACTATCTGACAGGGTTGTCAGGGATCATTCTTGTGGAGGCATGATTACTTATGTAGGTTGTAACAACCCTAGTTAAAAATCCATGTAAAAATATAAGAGCATGGTTGATGGGACATGTATTATTCCAAGTTGAATGTTGGGCAAGACATCCTATGGGGTGTTCATTTAGTTTATTATGGCTAAGGCTTTGGAAAGGAAAAATGGAATTTTTGGCACATTTATGTATGAAAATAATGGAAATTAGAGAAAAGGAAGGTGAAATGTCACAGGTTTCATGTGATGACGAAAATGAAGGAAAATAATGGAAAATGAAGAAAATAGAGGCCTCATTAATAAAAAGGCTTATGAGGATCAATTGATAACCTTTTTTTAGTTCAGTTTTGGAGCTCTCTCATTATTCTCTCTCTCTTTCTCACTCTTGGAAACTTAGAGTTTTCTTGGAGCATTTTGGCATTGGATCAAGAAAGGAAAAGAAGGCAAAAGGAAGAAAATATCAAGTAGGGGAAGGAAGGATCATGCAGCTACAACAAGATTCATTGTAGGTATCAATTTGCATGTGTATTTTCCTTTCTATATTATGCATGCATGGTGTTGGATGTGGTTTTTTTCTATCATGGCATGGGTTTTTCTAAATGTGATAGTGTTTTCAACCTATCCTTGCCATTTCCTGAAAGCCTTTACGAGATGGGTTCTCATACTTTAGTTGAGTGGGGTGGATCTATGAAATGAAAAACATGTGGCCTAGTGGTCCATGAACCCAAATAAGGATCACAGTAAAGCCATTGGCCTAATAACCCCTAAGCCAGACTGTGGGTTGCGGTAAATCCATGATTACGTGCCTCGATGGGCCTAGGAACCCTTGCCGGTGAATGGTGGTATATACGGTAAATCAAAGAGGTGGATTTCTTTCTATTGGGCTAGTAGTCTCAGGATGGAATGTACGGTAAAGCCTAGAGAGTGGGTCTCAGTGTAGGGCCTAGTGATCCCTAGATTAGACTGTGTATTATGGTAAAGACTGAAAGACTAGGAGGCACTCAAATTCCTCATGGTATAGGTGGAGAAATCTGGTAGCATCCATGCTTGTTTGGTTCTTTTTGGTTGGTTATGAGTCCCACATTCATGCTTGGAATATGGCACAGGGGTGATTGGCTAAGGAGAGATTTGCCTCATCCAATCTACGGTCAGGTTGAACATGGTAGTCCCATCCCCAATTGGTTTCTACACTCATTAATGAGAAACTCATTCCCTTTGTTTTTCATGTATAAATGTACTAGTTTATATGTGGATTCTATGGCTGATGTATTTATGGTATTTTTTTTATTACTATGTTGGTTATGTATATGTTTTATGACAACAACTATGTATGGTTATGTTGTGTTGTACAACAACCCCCCATTTCTTAAAATTTTTATTTTTAACTATAATATGAAATGGGTCCCTTTTATAGATGTGTGAATAAAATTGGTATCAACTCATCCTTCATCAAAAGGTCCGAAAAGAAACAATATATTATAAACCTTTCGAACAAATATAAATCGGTCTTATGAAATAAATATATAATTCTTTATTATTGCGATAAAGCGATCGCAAGATCGCATATCGCAACAACAAGGGATACATAACACAAAGACCCATTGGTTTACCCCGATCTGAAAAGTGAATAATTATCAGTTGTCAGGAAAGGCAAGCAAGTATAACAAAAGGCCCTCCCACTTTTCTCTGATGCAATATTGCTATCGGCAATCGGGGAATGTAGCGCACACACGTTAAAGACACCTTTAAAAAAATCCTGTTGCGATAAGTTGTATCACCATCGGGGATCGGGGATTTTGCAATGACACAAATATTACTACCCAAGCATTTCTCTGATTTCGATCCGATAAAGTTAGGCGCGAATTTCAAAATAGATTGAAAAGGCTTGCATATATTATTTTAGATTATTATTAAAAGCCTTCCCGTTCCTGATAGCGATTCACTTGTGATTATCCACCAAAAAATCAAGCCACGCTTGAATGAATCGTTCAGCGTATAAACGATATGATGGGTATTTAAAATGATTGACAAGTTAAAGTGACCAATTAATGGAAAAGTTATGCCGAGATCTCCCCTGAGATTGTATCTACGGCAGTATTATTTTAATCCTTCATTATTCGTTAATTGATATAGCTCTTTCATATTGGCTCGCACCACCTATTCTCTGTATTACGTTCATTTTATTCCCTGCGCAGAGCTCCGCCGAAGTAATAAATTCAAGTCAAATTGGGAAGAAATCCAAGAGATTTGCGGCAGCTTCAGCTCCCGCAGTAACAGGGCAATCTACCACTGATCCAGGACCAAGCAAGAAGGGATTGATTTCAAACACTACATGTCTTGGCCTCAGCAACACAAGCTGGCAAAGCATATATAATTTAATTGAAGTTGAAGTGCCTGAAACGGTATCGGTGCAAGCTATTGCAGATTCAACTAAAAAGTCAGAGGCTTCCCTGAAGGATTTAGCCGACTCATATCTACACCGAATAGCAGCTCGAGAAAAATTTCTTCCGTATACAGATGTAGTGTGATGGGCAGTAGAGGAAATCCATGTTATGAATAGAACATTCTGCACAGTCGACAAAAGAGTCTTCGGCTCGTTCCAACCTAATGATTTAAGAAAAATGTATCACTTGCCTGAACCACAAAAGAAATACAATAAAACATTTCTGGAGAAGTTCACAAGTGAGAATGAAACTGAATAAGCCCCAATTCAGGAATGGAGATAGAACCCTACAAGGCACAAACATGAATATTCTAGTAAGTACTCTGTAGATTCATTATGTTCTCCTTACTGTTACGCCGGGGAAATGATGTGTCGGATTTGGGGATTACATGATTCTGCAAAATTCACGATTGAAATGGTTCCTCTAATGGAAGCGACAGTTAACAGTGAGATAATGGATTGGGGAAATATATTGTCAAATAAGTTAGCCACTGCTATTCTTGAGTTTAGAAATAAAACTCACGTGACCGATAGGTCTATTCCTCTGTTTTATTTTAGTGCTTATATTTTAGATACTCTTTGTTTCAACTCTAAATTTCCTATACTGGGGTGGAGATGGACTCCACAAGACCCCATGCCGATTCACATTTATCACCAAAAGCTATGGAAAGCACACTATAAGGACCACCTGTATCAAATTTGTAATGGTTTTATGTTGCCTATTTACCGTGCCATTTTAGACAAGCCTGCCCCGAAGATTTCTTCACAAGCAGAGATTGACCTAACCGCTCTAGGAAACTGGTTTGGGGAGGATAAATTCACATACATAAGGGTTTTTGGTAGCCTTTCCAGGCCTCATGTCCTTCCTCTGTACATACCCGACAAGCTGTTGGCTTGAGAATTGACCTATCAAATTACGTCCACAGGAGCATCCAAAACTCTGAGGACTTCAATAAAGCAGGTTTGGCCTACTTTTCCTCTAGATGCGGTGTTTATACTTTGCATGACTACAAGCATGCAGAGAAGGAAATAGAGAAAATAAATATGCTAAACCTTGCTACCATTCCTAATAGGCGATTTGATCCAAGGAAAGTCATCTACAATGTGCTTGAACAGGTCAAAGTCACAAGGTTTGATCTTAAGGAAGATGATTTTGATGACTTATTTTCTTCGGCAGAGTCATTATTCCAAGTCCAAGCACTGGCTAAAATGTGATATAATGATGAAGGGCTAGTAGAATTCAATAAACTCAGAGAACAGAGGTTGCAAACTCTGCCTCTGGATTTATTAGCTACTGCCCTGACAACACAATCAAGTGAGCCTGAATAGCAACTCATCGACAAACCTCCTGCTACATCAAAGATTCTCGAGACAGATAAAGAGAAAGATCAGGAGAAAGTACAGGAGGAAGAGTAGAAAAAGAAGCAGGATAAGGGCAGCGAAAATATCAATGTGGATACCCAGATTGATCTGAAATTACTCCAAGAATGGCAGCCATTTGACTCCATCATAAGCAATCTAGAAGGTCCAAAAGGTGCTGATACACCCAAAGCAACAAATACACAAGATACAATGTCAACAAAGGTTCTGAATGAAGGAACCAGCGGCCTACCCCCTAGCACATATTTAGAAATAATTCAAAAAGATCCCTCTGATCAAATCATTTTGCAGGTGGGGGACATACCTCCATTAGATGTCTTTTACAGTCCAAAACACAGGGCTGTAGTGAAACTACAGCGGAAAAGGAGAAGACTTGATCAACCTTCCCTATTTCCAGAGCAAACAGAGACAGCTAATGTAGTTTGGAAAGAAGAGTTTGATCCTTCCAATGACCTAACGAAGCTTTCCCAGTATGTCGGAGCTTATTCGGCAGCCACTATGTACAAGGCATCGAAAGTGAGTAATCTACTTAAAGAAAAAGACCAGGCAATTATTTTGTTGCAAACACAGTTGTCTGAAGCACAACAGAAAGTTGAACAATTGGAACAACAATTATCAGCATAGCAACAATTAAATAATCAATTGAATGAGCAGTTGCTTGAAGAAAAACATAGAATAGACTCAAGCAAAATTCAAAAGCAGAAAGAATTATCAGAATCATTGGCAAAGTTAAAGATGATGAATGAACTAATGGCGAAATGAAAGATGAGCAAATCGCTCATCTATCACTTCAAATATAGAATTTCAAGAGTCTTCCACAACCTGCCGATTTCAAAACAGAAGCGCTACAGATTAATAAGGCATTGGTGACACAGTTAAGACTATTATGTCATAAAATTTCTCAAGTTGAGCCCCTTTGTGATATAACGACATCAATAATCGATAAATCAGTTGATGCTAGACAGGATTTGGAGCAGGCCAACGAGACCCTGACAAATTTTCTTGCTTGGCAAGACACAAGTGAGGGATAGGCAGCAAATCTACACAAAATCCTGGAATCACACAAGTAGATCCTATTCTTAGAATGGCAGTCACCGCTGATCAAGGCAGAGAGAGAAGTTTCCAGATGTATATTATCTACAAGTAACTTAATTGAGTTAATCAATAACACTCTCTATCTATCTAATATGATTTCATAATGTACCCCAGGTAAATTGCTATCAGCTAAGACATTGGAGCAAGCATGCAATCAGGAGTTGGAGAAGAATGGAAGGTTAATCGCAGGCATCCAAAGTTTAACTTGGGACACCTATTGGTTGTTCTTACTAAAACCATACAGCCAGAGAGCTGCCCTCAAGTGTCTAACCAATGTGATCGGTTGTATCATTCTCGGGATACATGATGCCACATACTCGGCTCAACTCCATTCTCGTCTCAGCCACCCTCCGGAATTGGAACCGATACTTGCAATCTGCCAACTCAGATCAAAGGAGAACAGCCAAAGTGATGAATCATGCTGCCGACTACCAACAAACATGTTTTGGAGAAGATATTCAAGATCTAGTTGTACCAATTAAATAGCATTTTATTTTTGTAGTTAGTTAGTTTAATTAGTATTTATAGACCCTTTCATGCATTTAGAAAGGGTCCTCAGTTTTTGTATAAGACTCAAACCTGGAAGTTGCACTATTGTGCTTTCAGTATATTTTTTTATAAATACTAGGCCATTATTCCAAATTCTAACGAAGAAGCTTTTATGGGATGTGCACTATTGCCTTGATATGAAAGTATCTATGAGTTGGAAAAGGAATTCGAATTGCGATTGATATCAAGAATGATTTACAACACATATGGTACTACAATCTATGATCTAGTTTCATTCTTTTATGTGAATAGTTATTTGATTACTTTTGCTATCATTGAATAAATGTATGTGTTTTCAACAGCATTCCTTATATTTTTCACTATTGGATGTTTAAGGGATGTTATTCTTTTAGTCATATATGTATCAATGATATATAAAGGATAAGTGTAACAAGGTTTTATTGATTACTTTTTTCAACTATTTGAACAAAGTAATTATTATATGAATGAATGTCTTTGTTTATCAAATAGAGTCATCTATATGCTTATTTGTGAATAGAGATTATCAAATGTTACACTTAGAAAAAGAAATTTCCCAGGATAGGAGAGTTATTCATATTTTTACATTTTAGATTAAATCATTCATCCATTACCATTTTATTAGAAAACCACTCATTTATCCATCCCCTTTTATTCATTATTGGGAAACTGGTCCCATTATTTCAAGTCGGAGCCACCACACCAAACAGAAAAGGAGCTACATTAAGGTCCAAACCGGGTGGTTTTCCCCGATGTTGTTGCAACGATTTTCGAGGCATCAACATTTTTGGTGCTAGAAGGAGGGCATGAACTATGAATGGAAAGTAAATCACAACCTATAGACCATTCTGAGAGTAAATCTCCCTCCACCTCACCTCGGACCTCCCGTTTGCATTCTGGAACACCAGTATTCAAACGAAAAGAAGAGGAATCAACTACCACTGCTCAATCCCATCATACTCCAGATCGATTAAGTCCTGAGTCTCCTAAAGTTCAGTCTCTCATCCAGAAACTTCAAGGCTTTTCAATATCACCACAGAAACCTGAAGTATCTCAAGGCAGTGAAACTTCGCAATTCAATCTACCTCACCCTCTCACCAGACTTCAAAGTAGAAAGCTCGGTATTGAACCTACTGAGTTGCCTTTACCGAAAAGGAAAAAGGCCAAAAAGAACACTGAAGGATCTGACAGTGGGACCTTTTCTTCGTCATCTTCCATTTCATCTTCTCTAGTGCGAAGTCAACCATCCACTCTTCCATTACATATTGTTGTTCAGCAGGGATCACCAACTTCAACATCCCAACCTATTCAATATTTAATACCAACTCCTCCCCAAACACCTAGAATTTCATCGGCAATTGTTATTAGTTCTACGATGGCTCAGAATCCATGGAATAGTCCTGGTGCGGTCACTATGTCTGCACCATTACATCCATTACCTGATTATCTTGAGAAATGGTTGTCGAAATTTAATCCAGATGCTGGAACATTAGCCGAAGAACATATTAACAATTTCATGTTATCAGTTAATTTAAAAGGAGTAACAGAAGAAGATGTTGTCGTTAGGCTTTTCCCCTATACTTTACAAGGATCAGCTGGGTCTTGGTATTTTTCCCTACCCTCTGGATCCCTTATCAGCTGGAACATTTTTCAAGAGAATTTTCTCACTAAATATGGAAATGATAGATCTTTAGCAACATTAATTAATGATCTTTCGAATCTTAGGATAGAATCTAAAGAACCTATCAAGGAGTTCAACTCCCGATTCAATAATGTAGGTTTTAACCCCGTACAGAAATTACCTGCATACGAATTCTAAATCACAGGAAAAATAAAAATGCGAGAGCATAACACATAAAACACATATACATAGAGATTTCCCACTGGATCTCAAAACCGAGACTACCAGCTTG
>APFE031118362.1:0-22821 GCA_000404065.3 Pinus taeda | reverse complement strand
CATGATCAGGAGATCATGATTAATTTTAAGGTTGGGTGTATGATGCAGGAGCATCGAGACCGTCCTCATTTGTAAATCTGGAATAAAGAGGGGGTGTGATAATTTTAGTATTTTGTTATGTAAATATTCTTTTAGAAAAAGAATATTAGAGAATAATTAGAAAAAGGATTGGGATAGGATTTCTATGATCTTTCAGTTAAAATTAGGATAAAAGAAAAATAGGGAATAAAGCTTAAAGCTTTAAGTCGTTGTGGAAAAAAGGAAAAATCTGGCTTTTCTAGGAGATAAGGTCTAGCCTATCCTTATTGTACATATCCATTATTATTATAAATTAATGAGGTAGCTAAATCTCTCATCACTGAGAGAGAGGGGCGATGCCAAAAGTATTGTGATAAAATCCCTGTCGGTGTTCTTTGAAAATTTGATGAGATTGACAATGTCTTGTTCATATTGTCAATTTGGATGCGCGTATTCAGTAGTTTATTAGAACTGTGTATCGAGCAGTGTTAATCTCATGTGTCAAAGTGTTGAGGCGTTAATACTGCTTGCGCTGTTTATAAAAAACCTTTAATTACCTGTCTGTTCTTCGTTTGAAGTTACAGAGTGATACTCTGTTTGCACAGTCTCCCAATATCATAATATCGTATCAAAAGTTTAATATTGAGTTGAGATTTGTAATACACTTAGCTTCTCTAGCCGGAAAGATGACTTTGTTAATCCTTGTTTAGTCAGGATAGCTATACACTCCTTCGCATGGTATCTATCTGTGATTTTTACAGGTGAATTAATAGATCGTGCCGCTATTGGTTACAATGAAGATAGGGTGTTCATCATTGGGGGTGCGAAGGCAGACGGAAATATAACAAATGAATTTTGGATGTATGATACGGTTTTCCACACATATACACGGAAGCCTTCCATGCCTGAACCTAGGTATCGATTTGGTGCAGCTCTGTTTAAAGAAAGAATCTATGTTGTTGGAGGTTGAAACAGTGTCAATGATTCAAATGAAGCTATGGTGAAATCTACATTCATCTACGATATACTGAAAGATAGATGGTCAAAAGGAAACAATTCACTTGAGTATCACAGTGATACATGCACAACGTCATATGACCTCTAGTTTTGCTTATAGTCTTTTTGCACGTGATCTGTATTTGTATGTTGAGACTGTGTGTGGTGCGGAATGACAATCAGGGGTCCGGATCTGTATTTATAGTCAGAGACTTATGCGTTGCGTTTATTGAAAGGTAAGACAAGCGCTGATTTGTTTGTCATCGAGCGGAGGAGGATTCTCTTTATAAGTTATGGAGCTGTTGTCCATTGGGTGAGCGGTTCTTAGCATTCAATTCAACAGTTAACTGCCTCTTCGTACACGTGGAGAGGGTTAACAGTTGTGATCCTAACTGCCAAACTGAAAAGCGGATGGTGAATGGAGAATGGTTGCAGGGAATAAATATATAAACTATGTATTAATATCAGTGGGCGTAATTGAGCACAGGCACATGCTTTATTGTGCATGAGTGAGAGAGAAAGAATCCTGGGTTATGCAGGTCCCTTCATCAGGTATCATCTTAATGTCAATCATTCGTGTGAGCAATTCTTCACCATTTGTGTGTGGGGGTTGTAGAGTATTAAAGCAACACGTGATGAATGCACCAGGCATTTGGATATGTTGTTGGGAGTTATGGTGGCTACTGGGAAGGAGTATGTTAGGTCCCTATAATATAAGTGATTACCCCATTACTATTGTAGTTTTATCGCTTATTAATATTGTTGTGCCTCTAGTGTCCCCATATTGTTATTACTGTGCCCCATAGATGTAGGAATTTACAGGGTAAGTTCCTCAGATAGAACACCAAAAGGACACCACTCACAAACAGATCACAGATCAATACACCAGTATTTTGACGTGGTTAAAACCCTCAGAGAGAGAAACAGTCCACGGCCTGCGCCAACGTGGCTTCTACAGGTAATTTATTAATAAAAGAATGAAAATTTACATAAGCTTCTATCATGCACAGTTAACCTACAAATGACCCTCCATGCGCTTTAAATAGAATTCATGGACCAATCGGGTGTCAAGCCACGGATAAGTGTCGGTAATACCGAGGAGAGAATGAACCGTCGGATCACTAAATATCGTGACCGTCGGATTGTAAGTTACAAAATGTACAACGGTAAAGAAACACACTTTACCTAACTCTATACCTAACTCTATACTAGACCAAGTTGAACTTAACTATTTCCTATGTGTCGGAATATCCTAACAATCACCTCTATCGCCCATTGTAGCCAAAGATGGATCTATAGACCACAAAGTGTTTAGAAAGAAAGCACATACAGACAATCATCTTCATGCTGACTCACATCACCACCCGGCATGGGTGTTCTTCAAACCCTTTTTACTAGAGCCTATAGAATATTGGATGAGTTTCACACCAAAGAAGAGATTTCTTACTTAAGAGAAGTATTTACAAGCTTGGGATATAGTAATAAAGACATCACCAAGGCTATCCAAAAAGCTAGATCTCGAAGCAGTAAAGACAATTCTAAAAATCCCGAGACTGCTAATGCATACCTTCCATATATTCGTGGATTCACTAACAAGCTGGCCAAAGTTCTCATGAAGAAAGATATCAAAAATTCATTCAAAACCTTGACAACCATTAAACAAAAGATGAAATCTGTCAAGGATAACCCTGATCAACTCCAACAAAAAGTTGTTTATATGATCAATTGTTCTTGTGGAGAATACTACATTGGGGAAACAGGAAGGTCCGTCAAGGTCAGGGTTAAAGAACATGGTGCATATATCTGAAATGAAAGAATCCGTTCTTCAACTTTAGCTGAACATGCAGGCAAATCAAACCACCATATCTGCCTTGAAGATACTAAGATCATTTCCAATAAAAAACATCATTTTAAACGTAAGGTGCGAGAGGCCCTTGAAATCATCGAGAACCCTCACAACCTTAATAGATATGGAGGCTTAGAGGTTAGCAAAAATTGGATCTCCTTTCTCCCTCGCATTACCAAAGATTAAAAATATCTTCCCCTTTCTTAACAATCTCACCATTCTCTATCAATCCCTCAACATTGCGCCCTATCTCTCCTAGTTCATATTCTCGATCTACTTCTCAAAGGTCTCCATCACCCCTTTTATTTCCCATCCTTTTAACCCCTCCCCTCCTTCACTTAAACCTTTGCCACCCCCACCCTAGCCCTCTCTTACCCTTAAAAATATCATTAATTATTAATAAGCATTATTTCTTATATAAACTAATAACATAATTTCAATTTGATTAAATTAAGATGTATATTAAGATATATTAACAATAAACTAATAAACATAGTTTAAATATAATCATATATTAAAATATTAAGTATAAATTGTATAGCTAAAAAAGTTTACTATTTAATTGATTTGAAATGTAATAATTAATTATGAATACATTCCTAGCTATAAAAAGTAATCTAAAAAAGTCCCACTACAATTTTTTTTAATGAATTTTTCTTATTTGAAAATTAGAATTTAAAATATATTTTCCTATTAAAAGTAAATAAATTTATTAATAATTATATTTCCATTAATTAAGGTTTAATAGGATTTACATTGTAATACATTAACAATAAACCATAACATCAATTTTATAATAATTGTAGTTTAATATAAGTAATATAATAAATAATTGTTCTAGAATTAAAGTGTCAAAAAAGATTGCAATTAAATTAAAATAAAAGTTAAAAATTAAAAAGTCAAATTAATCCATTATTAGGTATAAAATGAATTATAATAAAATTCTGATTAATAATGAACAATCCTGTCATTGAGCTAGTCAGCTCCCCAAACCTTTGCAGCACTCCTTTTCATATTAACAATGTCCAATTATGTTCTTTGTAGATCCAAGTCCTGATGATGAGTCTTGTTCTAGACTCAAAACGTAGGGAAAGAAAAAAAAAATGCAGATTGTGGACTCTTAAAACCAACAATTACACCATAGAAATCTCCAATCCATCATTGTTACGAAGGGGAAACCTGGAAATAGGTCTGTGATCTCGAGAAAATAAGGATTAAGATACAAATAAGGGAATCCTACTTATCCTTCCTCAAGCAATGCTGGGATTGCAATCTGAGCCCATCATTTGCCTCCGTTAGACACAAACTGCATAACCAACAAAATCATAAAGCCTTCAACTGACTCAACAAAAATCTAATACGTCTGGAGGTTCACAGAACCAGATTTTCACTGGCTCGATTATCTTCAACAACCTTTAAAATTCATCTAAAACTAGTAGCAACCATTCGTAAAGACCTGTGGACAATTATCGATGCTTCAACAATGCTCATAGTTGCCAAAGAAGGACACGCATCTCAAGTAAGAAAGAGTAGAAAGCTTGAAAGGTTGGAAACATAGGTAGAAACAAAATATAACATGTAGTCATGATGATGTAGTTGGAATAAACTGGAGGACAACGCAACATAACACACCACGATCGGACCAGAACAACTACATAGTAGGGAAAGCGTGAGGTTGATGAAGGCTCCCTACAAAATGTTGACCAACGGATGGAAACAAGTGCGCGTCATACAATAGACCACCAGAGCGAATCAACCACATAATACAGGAACCGTATCGACGAAGGCCTCCGGCATAAAAAAACAATGAAGGTATGTTTTTGTGGTCGAAGTCCAATGAAATAATAAACAGCGATAGCAACGACATTGAATTAAATAATGGAGATAAGATACGTAATACAAACAGTGTATTGGCAGAAGCCTTCGTCATCAACAACAACGAAGGTGTTAGAAAATTATATATTATAGAGCAATGGAACACATAAAATATTACAGAAATATAAACATAGAAAACGGATAAAACAAGAGAGACACAGATATACGTGGTTCACCTAGTTTGGGCTACATCCATGGAGAAACAGCCAGTTCTTCTTTCATTATATTATCCAGCAAACTGAAGAGATACAACCTACAACAGATCCGATGTAATACCCTCTTCGCTCTCAATCTCCTCTCTCTTCCTCACTCAGAATACAAATATGATATAGACGTAATACAGTTCCCTCATATGTAGTGAGGGGTTTCCTTCTAGGTCAAAAAACCCTAAATTAAACATAAATTCTACCATCATATCATCCGCCTAATGAACGGCCCAGATTGACTAGAAATTACTAGACTTTTACAAGGAAATTTTACATCTATTTTTAGCTTCGGGGGCGCTGCCCGCGAACCCCCATTAGGGGACTGCTGGTCCCCAGACCTTCCAGCCGAGGGGGATTAGCCCCCTTGAACCCCCGCAGGGGGGGACAAGTCCCCCGTGCATGGAGGGGTGTACAGTCTTCTTGGGGTATACATCCGACTGAAACCTTTGAATACATAAGATAATTAGGCTCCACACCCAACAGAAGATAATTGAAAGTCCAATGAAATAGTAAACAACGAATATTTGCAATTAGATAATAGGGTATATAACAAAAATGGTGAATTAAATTACAAAACCAATGAATATTTGGAATTAGATAATAGGGCATATAACAAAAACATTGAATTAAATAACAAAACCATTAGACATAAAAAACAAAATATTAGGTTAGATAATAATAAGATTATTAAATTAGATATTAAGGATAACCCGTGTAATATTTTAGAAAATAAAACAAATAGAATAATTAATAAAATAAATGACAATCCCAACAATAATTCTATTAAAAATAAAAAAGTAATTAACATTTTCTCTTATAAATTAAAAAAGGGAGAAGCTAAAGTCCTTGACAAAGGACTCAATTTTGCCCTAAACCCCAACTAGATTCCCAGCGAAGAAATCATTTGCAGCCTTGAAGATGGAAACAAAACTCTCAATGATGAAGATATGGAGTTGGTCATACAAGAATGCGCCATAATCCTAAGGAAGGCTAAACCCCCCAAAAGCAATTTGAAGCAAGAGCAACTTAAAGCCCTAAAAGACCTAAGGAATAATAATGGCATTGTCATTCAAAATGCCGACAAAGGGGGTGCCACAGTGGTAATGAATCATGTAGAATACATAAACAAAATGAAAGACCACCTATATAATAGTGGAAACTACAAGAAACTCGAGAAAAATCCCATCTCTAAGATTGCTAGACTCATCAAAAAAGCCATTAAAGAGACTAATTTAGATGATAAACTGAAAAAGTGCCTTACATTTGACAATGAAATTACTCCTCGTATTTATGGAGCCCCAAAAATTCATAAAATAGATGTCTGCCTCATACCTATATTCAATACTATCGGAGCACCCACATACAAATTAGCAAAGTATGTCGCCATCACCCTAGCTCCTTTAGTTGGTAAAACTAGCTCTTTCATTAAAGACTCTAACGAGTATATTGAATTCATTAAACAAGCTAAGCTAGACCCGGGTGATAAAATCATTAGTTTTGATGTTTTCCAACTCTTTACCAAGATTCCCTTAGATGAAGTAGTACTAGTGGTAAAAGAAGTAGCAGACCCCCAAACTGTAAAGTTGGCTGAAATCTGCCTCTGTTCTACTTTCTTCACCTTGGAAGGGGAAATATTTGAACAAACATCGAGAGTTGCTATGGGATCACATCTATCACTCATTGTAGCCAATCTCTACATGGAAAAATTTGATAAGAAAGCTCTTGAAACCTACCCATTAAAATCTAAGTTTTGGATCAGGTTTGTGGGTGACACTAGTGTTGATTGGCCTCATGGAGATGAAGAACTTAATTTTTTGTTCAACCATCTTAATAGCATATCCGATGACATCAAGTTTACAATGGTGGTTGAAGAGAATAACTGCATCCCATTCCTTGATATCCTCCTCATAAGAAACAAAGATGGATCTATAGGGCACAAAGTGTTTAGAAAGAAAGCACATATGAACAATTACCTTCATGCCGACTCACATCACCACCCGACCCAAAATATGGGTATTCTTCAAATCCTTTTTACTAGAGGCTATAGAATATTGGATGAGTTTTACACCGAAGAAGAGATTTCTTACTTAAGAGAATCATTTACAAACTTAGGATATAGTAATAAAGACATCACCAAGGCTATCCAAAAAGTCAGATCTGGAAGTAGTAATGACAAATCTGAAAATCCCAAGACTGCTAATGCATACCTTCCATATATTCGTGGAGTCACTAACAAGCTGGCAAAGTTCTCATGAAGAAATATATCAAAACTTCATTCAAAACCTTGACAACCATTAAACAAAAGATGAAATCTATCAAGGATAACCCCGATCAACTCCAACAAAAAGATGTTTATATGATCGATTGTTCTTATGGAGAATACTACATTGGGGAAACAGGAAGGTCCGTCAAGATCAGGCTTAAATAACATGGTGCAGATATCCGAAATGAAAGAATCCATTCTTCAGCTTTAGCTAAACATGCAAGCAAAACAAACCACCATATCTGCCTTGAAGATACTAAGATCATTGCCAATGAAAACATCATTTTAAACATAAGGCGTGGGAGACCCTTGAAATCATCAAGAATCCTCACAACCTTAATAGGGATGGAGGCTTAGAGGTTAATAGAAATTGGATCTTCCTTCTCCCTCACATTACCAAAGATTAAAAATATCTTCCCCTTTTTTATCAACCTCACCATTCTTTATCAATCCCTCAACTCTGCACCCTATCTCTCCCAATTCATATTCTCCCTCTACTTCTCAAAAGTCCCCATCACCCCTATTATTTCCCATCCTTTTATCCCCCCCCCACTTGACCTAAACCTTTGTCACCCCCACCCTAGCCCTCTCTTACCTTTAAAAATTATAATTAAATATTAACAAGTAGTATTGCTTATATAAACTAATAACATAATTTCAATTAGATTAATTTAAGATGTATATTAGATATATTAACAATAAACTAATAAACATAATTTATAGATATAATGTATATAAAAATATTAAGTATAAAATGTATAGCTAAAAGTTTACTATTTAATTGATTTGAAAAATGTAATAATTAATTATGAATAACATTCCTAGGTATAAAAGTAATCTAAAAAAGTCCCACTATGAATTTTTTTAATGAAATTAAAATTTAAAATATAATTTCCTATTAAAAGTAATAAATTTATTAATAATTATATTTCCATTAATTAAGGTTAATAGGATTTACATTGTAATACATTAACAATAAACCATAACATCAATTTATAATAATGGTAGTTTGATTTAATTAATATAATAAATAATTGTCTAGAATTAAAGTGTCAAAAAAGATTGCAATTAAATTAAAATAAAAGTTATTAATTAAAGGGTCAAATTAATCCATTATTAGGTATAAAATGAATTATAATAAAATTTCGATTAATAATGAACAATCCTCTCATTGAGCTAGTCGGATCCCCAAACATTTGCAGCACTCCTTTTCATATTAACAGTATCCAATTCTCTTCTTTTTAGATCCAATTCTTGATGATGAGTCTTGTTCTAGACTCGAAACATAGACAAAGAAAAAAATGCAGATTGTGGATTATCCAAGCTCTCAAAACCAACAATTACACCACAGAAATCTCCAATCCATCAAGAGATAGATTATGACCAACTACCATTTGAATGTAAGATCTACTATGAATATGGGCATTTTCCCCATGGATGTCCAAAGATGGAAGAGACCCAAAAAATAATGAAGAGGGTGATCAATGGAAACAACTAAATTGAAGAAAGGGAGCATAAAAGTTGAGTGCAATTGCAAAAACTTAGGAAGGAAATGGATTAGGATCCAAAGCCCCCTATAGCTACTATAGGTAAAGGATCTTCCTCAAGTAAGCTTAAGTGCCCATGATGGAATAATTTTGAAGCCTTGAACTTGGTATATGAAGATGTGAAATCCTACATTCGACTAATCAGGAGATTCCTTTTGTAGACTTTTAATGTCTGAGCTCTACGGGAAAAAATGTTGAGATGCCTCCTTTATAGGATATCCTTGTTTGAGAATGGACTGATAGGAGAAACAAGCCAAAATGGAGGAGGAGGAAGCCTTTCACTCCCCCAAAAACACAAAAGCCCCTCAAGGAACATCTGTCTTTGGATCGACAAATGAAAAACTAAAAGGTGAAAGAGAAAATACAGAAAAACCACACATGAAAGTGGGACGATGAATACATTGAGACATTAGAAACACACACATAGAGAAAGATAAAGAGTTCATTTCGCAAAGTTCATTAAAAGCAACTTTCCCAAAGATTTTCAAGCAAACTAGAAATGGAAGCAACACCACCATTGTATAAGGGGGCTCTAAATCCATAAGTAAATAATGAAATTCCTCTCCTAGAATTGCAAAGAATGAAGATAAAATAAAATAATGGTTGAAGTTAATAGCCTGGTTAACAAAGAAAAAACTCGATATCCCTTCTCCGGGAGACTAAATGGGGAAAATACGTTGTTCTCCGAAAAGGTTCAAATTTATGGAAAGGATGTGAACTTTAGATAATAGATTCTCGTTGAGCCTCAAGAGGTTTGTGCAATGTGTGGTCTTCTCTTCACTTTCACTTTCTCACTTGTCAATCCACTATTCATTGGCTTGTTTTTCGAAATTTGAATTTACATTCTCAAAAAATATGTTGTTTCTTCAATATTTATATGCTAGTCCATTATCAAGAGAAAATATAATGTTGGTCTTCCTTGAAAATTCTAGAGAACTTAGATTGGAGCCAAGGATGTATTTTAGGAAGTGATTTTAACACTACACTTCATCTGTGGGAAAAGAAAATATGATCCTCCGTTTGAGACCCTTTTCAAGAGCAGATGGAAATCCCTATGAGTAAATTGTATTTGATAGATATCAAGCCTAAAGTAAACAAATATATGTGGAGTAATTGAAGGATAGGCTTGGATCACATAACTACAAGAGAAGATTGCTTTCTTGTAGCTAGTTCTTTCTTAAATCAAAATTTGTTAGTTTCCTTTAAAATATTGTCTTGGAGTGGTTCCGACCACCTTCTTATTTCTTTAGAAATAATGCATGTAGTGGATTATGGCCAATTACCTTCCAGGTTTAATCCGTTGTGGCTTCATAAGCCTAGATTTCAAGAACTTTTTCAACAAGCTTGGGGGAAATGGATAACAGATTCTCCAATTTAATTTGGGAACATAAAATTAAATATATAAAATTTGTTTTTAAATGATGGGCTAAGAAAAATGCCTCAAATATAAAAAATCAAGTTATTATCCATACAAATTAGTTAGGGGCAATATAACAACTAATGGACCAGCTCCCCATCTCCAAGGAGCTCTTGATGGAGGAGAAATCAACTTTTGATAAATATCACAAGGCTTTTAGAGAAGAAGAGGAAGCATGGTAACTCAAATGTTGTAGCTTATGGCTTCAAGAAGGAGATAAAATACAAATTTTTTTTCATTATCAAACCACAAGGATAACCTAGAAAAATAATATAAATTCAATCTATGTGGATGGGAAACTAATTTCAACATCATCACAAATCAAAGGGGAGGTTGTTGATCATTCCCATTCTCTCTAGGAAGAACTAGGTAGCTAGGAGGACAACATTGTGTGTGATATGGTGGAGAATATTCCTCATCTTCTTTCCAAAGAGGATAATGAGGCTTTTCTATGCCATATTATGGAAGAGGAGGTATTTAATGTCTTACTTTATTTCAACGCAAATAAGGGTCCAAGTATGGATGGATTGAAGAATAGGTGTTGCAGTGGGTAGTAGCTTTCATTTAAATCCCTTGGATCTCCCCTTAGGTCAATGGAATAACCACGAGGTTTTTAAAACTTCAAAAGGCCTAATATAAGGTTGTCATCTTTCCCATTTTTTATTCATCACAATGCAATATTCCTTGAGTAGAAGGTTAGAGCTTGAATTTTGAAGAGAAAGGCTTTCAGGTATCTACTTTGGTCCAAGTATTGAAAATATAAATCATGCTTAATTTTCTAATGGCACACTATTATTGGGGGTTGCTTCAATTATTATATCTTCAAGATTTTTTTTAGTTCTCAATAAATTTAATTCAAGTCTCTAGAGGGAAGATTAAGAAAGGTGAAAGTCAAATATATTCACGGAATGTCAACGAAGCCCTCTTGGCCCAGATAAAACATATTATGGGATTTTCAACATCAGACGTGTGGCAAGGGTTTAAGTATTTGGGTATTCCTATATGCCTAAATTCCTATTATTTTAAATATTGGGCTCCTATTGTCTCTAAAATCAAGTCTGAATTTAACCAATGGGGAACTCATTTGCTTAATCAAGTTGGACGTGTGTTTCTTATTCAAGTTGTTTTTGTCAACACTTCCATTGTTTCAATTATCAAACCCTTTTAGTCCATTGGGAATTCAAAAGCTAATGTTTCAACAGATCCATAAGTTTTATGGCAAGGAGAAAAATGTAACATCAAAAAACTTCATATGGTCAAATGGTTCATTTTACGCACTCCCAAATTGCATGGTGGCTTAGGTGCTAGAGATCCACCACCAATGAACATGAAAATTTGGTAAAAATTGTTTGGAAGTTAATATCTCAGTATGATGATTGATGGACGAAATTTCTTAAGTTTAAATATTTTTATGGGTATCAACTATGATGTTTGGAATCTCCTATTTGTGATTAGGGAGGCTTTACCATTTCGAATCTTGTAGCATCATCTGTATTTCTCATTAAGGAGCATCTATCCTAGATTCCAAGTAATGGGATGAAGATAAATATCTAGAACAGTGGGATCCTTGACAACCCTTTGCTAGTTCGAAATCTAGAATTTAGGTCTCTTCGAGATTGATTGTATTCCCAAGGTAAAAATTCCTTATGGACATATCTTGTTGGATGCATGAAGGTAGTTGGAAAGGATGGGATCTCCAAAGTGTTCCACTATCCTTGAAAAGTAAGTTTTCTTTCTCGAAAATAGGCTTGTTGATTGTGCTATCAAGCACAAGAGGAGGAAAACACAAGAAGATGGCAAGCCTTTGAATATTCTATCAAAAAAGGGTATTTGCAACTAATTTTCCCATAATGAATCCTTCCAAAAATTTTCATGTGGGAAAACATTTGGACTCCAAACAGTCCCCCCTAAACATGTTTTTGGACTTTATTGCATCAGAAAATATTACCTGCTGAAAAGCTAAAAAAGAGGGAATAATTAGTCATTCTTGGTGCCCTCTTTGTTCTTCTCAAGTAGAGTCTATATTTCATTTGTTCTTGGAATGTCCATCATTCATTCAATATGGAAAAATGCTTTGCATCCTCCTGGGATCGATTGATTTGGCCATCCGTAACAAGGAGTACTACACCTTTTGGGATTGTCATTATTTAGGATCAATGCAAAGTAAACATTTCTTCAAGCGTCTTTGGGATGCTTTTCCTAAATATATTTGTTGGAAAGTTTGGATGGCTAGAAATAAAAGTATAGTTCAAGATTATAAATTCTCTTCATAGAGTGTAGCAATCAATGCCCTATCCCTTTTCAAGGAATTTTGGTCTCATAAATCTCAACTACACCCTTATTCCAATTCATTGGATGAGCAAGAATTTTGATATTATGAAGCAAATATTCTTTATATTTCCCTTCCTCCATCTTCCTTTCACATTCCCTCTCAAAAATCATGGAAACTGTGTCTGTCAAAAGGTGAATTACCAGACTTGATTGTATCACAATCGTCACATATCCTTTACCTTGATGGAGCTTCTAAAAATAACCTAGGGGTGGTAGGAGCCTAGGGGTGACATTTTTCCCTAGAGGAAACAAATAATTGGGCTATTCTTGCTCGTTGGCTAATAATATAGCAAAAATATATGCTATCCTACAGGGACTTTCCTTAGCAAAGAGTGGGCATATAATGTCCTTATTAGTGTTGGGAGACTCTTAGTTGATCATTCAATATATTCCTACTAATTATCTTCCACATGAAACCAAACTACAACATGTGATCATGAGAATTTAGAAGTTAGCAGGCCTATTTCTCCTATACAAAATTCTTTCATATTCATCAGTCTAATAACTAAGATGCATATGCCATGGCCATTAAAGGAACCTTGTCAACAATTGTAGGAATAATTATTAATGGACATGGCACTTTTTTCCCTATCCCATAACCTTCACTCATGAATTTTTTTATTTCAAACATATTGGATAGTAATTGATTTGTGCCACATGCCAACATCCCTTGCAAAGATCAATTTGTTTGTTAGAAGTAGATATGAAGCAATGCCCAAAAACAATTGATCCTCTCTTATAAAATTTGAATTTTATCGAGCATAAGGTTTTGAATTTTTTGGAAATATACTCAACATTGTTCACTTTAATTTTTTGTTTGCTTAGTGGTCAGTTATAGTTAATAAGAAGAAATATCGCATTGGATGGAAGTTACTATCGTTGTCTTATATCAATTAGCCAACAATATGCATAAATTGTATTTGATGTACTTATTGTGTGCCAACCACAAATTTTATAATACAAATTATTGTATAAATGAAAAACAAAATACATAATTAACAAGTTTAAACTTTGTCATACATGTTAAATGTAGCATTTTGCATTATAAGATATCATGATGAAATCTAAATGATGTAATCTCAATAATCCAAATTTTTAGTTCTAACAATTTCTAACAATTTTTTTAAAAAAATTAATAGGAAATACATCCAAAATAACATCAAAATATAAATCATTTATATGAAACTTAACTAACTATCATTATTTTTTAACACATTTTATTTTATTTTTGTAAGTAAGATGTCTCCTCCCAACGCACTTGCTTAGCAGCCTAGTGAGGTTTGAACACAAGCCGCCTTACTAACGAAACCCTTTCTCAACCAATTGTGCTACTGGGACTCGACAAATTTTTAACACATTTTAACATAATTATTTAAATTTTTTTTTTTTTTAACACATTTTAACATATATCAATTTCAAAAGGACGATATTGCTTTGCACGATTATGTCCCTTATTAATGTTGAAATCAGAAAAATTTCCACACTAGAAAACACAAGTACATGGGGTTGAGATGGTCATGTCGAAATCAACATCAATGGGTGGCACTTACATCGAAAGGGACTTTCAACTTATATTGTGAGAATCAACCTTCTTATTTGTGGAAAGTAAAATATTAGGAAAAAATATATCAATAAAATAAAACAAAAGTGGTGATAAAATAGTGACTGGTTTGGAGTATGTTTTAAAATTGCTTTTGTTTTGTTAAGAGCTCATTTTTTTTGAACACGGGAAATTAGTTAACTGCTTAATGACCAAAGGTATATGGAAGGAGTGAAAAGAATATATCAATAAAATAAAACAAAAGTGGTGATAAAATAGTGATGGGTTTGTAGTATGTTTTAAAATTGTTTTTGTTTTGTTAAGAGCTCATTTTTTTTAATGTAGGAAATTAATTAACTGCCTAATGACCAAATGTATCTGGAAGGAGTGAAAGCCTACCCCCTTACGGACCACTAGAAGGTAATTACAAGTGGTGTGATTTTCCTTGAATAATGGTAATGAGTCAATGTGCATTAGCACTAGAAGGTATTTACAAGTGGTGTGGCTTTCCTTGAATATTGTTAATGAGTTAATGTACATTAGTGGATAACAATCAATGATAATTTGTCCCACTATTGGTTTAACAATTGAGTTACAATATGATAAATTTTCATTGTTGTATAAAATACTAAAAAGTAATAGAATAATGAATGGATCTAGTTTACACTTCATGTTACTAGTTTTTAGATACATGGATCTTACTTTATAAAATTTTGGTTGGATGAAAATTATGAATTGAAAACATTGATCATGACATCATCATTGACAAAAGGTTAGTGACAATCATGATCATGAGAGGAAGTGTAACACTCGTCAGTAAAATCTGTAAACGTTTTGTTTTACTGCAAATGACTTGGCAAAACTGTGGGCCAGGTAATGGACTAGGTGGATGGTAAAACAAAAATGTTATTATTTTATGTAATTTATTTATTTATTTATAAAATCTACAGATAACCATAAAATTACTGGAAAAAGTGCTAAAAGAGAGTTTCACTTACTAGATAGTTGTTCCTCTCCATAGAGATAAATAATCTCAGTTGGGACCAAGGATCCAAGAGGGTGAGAGGGATGAAAACCTGAGGCAACCTTGAAGTTTTTGTACTAGGTTGGAGGAGGTCTAAGAGAGGAAAATAAAGTTGAGGTAGGAAGATACTGGTTAGGGTTTTCCTGAGCTAGTTGATGGCTAGTGGAAACCCTACGACAAACTTGTGAGTCTATGAGTTCGTAGGTTGGAATTTTAAGGTCTTGATGTTTGTGGAAAAACCTTGCTAGGTCAATGCAAAGCTATTGTTTTGGAAGTGAAAAGGCTCACAGGCTTGCAGGAAGTTTTGGTAGTGGATACCATACTCACTCGTTATGTGGAGCACTCATTTTACTGAGTAATTTTACTGCTGGCTAGAAGAAGTAAGCATAGAGGAAATGTGTTCTGTTTATTACTTATTGTTTATTTGCACAAGTAAAAGTTGTTACTATTTGTAAGGACTACAAACTGTGAAGTAAGTTTGCATTTATGATTTTACTATTTCAAGAAGAAATATGGTATAGTTCAAGATTAGAAATTCGCTTCATAGAGTGTAGCAATCAATGCCCTATCCCTTTTCAAGGAATTTTGGTCTCATAAATCTCAACTACACCCTTATTCCAATTCATTGGATGAGGAAGAATTTTGATACTATGAAGAAAATATTCTTTATATTTCCCTTCCTCCATCTTCCTTTCACATTCCCTCTCAAAAACCATGGAAACTGTGTCTGTCAAAAGGTGAATTTCCAGACTTGATTATATCACAATCTTCACATATCCTTTACCTTGATGGAGATTCTAAAAATAATCTAGGGGTGGTAGTAGCCGAGGGGTGACATTTTTCCCTAGAGGAAACAAATAATTGGGCTATTCTTGCTCATTGTCTAATAATCTAGCAAAAACATATGCTATCCTACAGGGAGTTTCCTTAGCAATGAGTGGGAATATAATGTCCTTATTAGTGTTGGGAGACTCTTAGTTGATCATTCAATATATTCCTACCTATTATCTTCCACATGAAACCAACCTACAACATGTGATCAAGAGAATTTAGAAGTTAGCAGGCCTATTTCTCCTATACAAAATTGTTTCATATTCATTAGTCTAATAACCAAGATGCATATGCCATGGCCATTAAAGGAACCTTGTTAACAATTGTAGGAATAATTGTTAATGGACATGGAACTTTTTTCCCTATCCCATAACCTTCACTCATGATTTTTTTTTTTTCTTTTCAAACATATTGGATAGTAATTGATTTGTGCCACATGCCAACATCCCTTGCAAAGATCAATTTGTTTGTTAGAAGTAGATATGAAGCAATGCCCAAAATCATTTGATCCTCTCTTATAAAATTTGAATTTTATCGAGCATAAGGTTTTGAATTTTTTGGAAGTATACTTAACATTGTTCACTTTAATTTTTTGTTTGTTTAGTGGTTAGTTATAGTTGATAAGAAGAATTATCTCATTGGATGGAAGTTATTATCGTTGTCTTATATCAATTAGCCAACAATATGCATAAATTGTATTTGATGTACTTATTGTGAGCCAACCACAAAGTTTTATAATACAATAATTATAATACAAATTATTGTATAAGTGAAAAACAAAATACATAATTAACATGTTTAAACTTTGTTATACATGTTAAATGTAGCATATTGCATTATAAGATATCATGATGAAATATAAATGATGTAATCTCAACAATTCAAATTTTTAGTTCTAACAAATTCTAACAATTTTTTTAATTATAAAATTAATAGAAAATACATCCAAAATAACATCAAAATATAAATCATTTATACGAAACTTAACTAACTATCATTATTTTTTAACACATTTTATTTTATTTTTGTAAGTAAGATGTCTCCTCCCAACGCACTTGCTTAGCTGCCTAGTGAGGTTTGAACACAAGCCGCCTTACTAACGAAACCCTTTCTCAACCAATTGTGCTACTGGGACTCGACAATTTTTTAACACATTTTAACATAATTTTTTTTTTTAACACATTTTAACATATATCAATTTCAAAAGGACAATATTGCTTTGCATAATTATGTCCCTTATTAATGTTGAAATCAGAAAAATTTCCACACTAGAAAACACAAGTACATGGGGTTGAGATGGTTATGTCGAAATCAACATCAATGGGTGGCACTTACATCGAAAGAGACTTTCAACCTATATTGTGAGAATCAACCTTCCTATTTGTGGAAAAGTAAAATATCAAAAAAAATATATCAATAAAATAAAACGAAAGTGGTGATAAAATAGTGATGGGTTTGGAGTATGTTTTAAAATTGCTTTTGTTTTGTTAAGAGCTAATTTTTTTTGAATGTAGGAAATTAGTTAACTACCTAATGACCAAAGGTATATGGAAGAAGTGAAAAGAATATATCAATAAAATAAAACAAAAGTGATGATAGAATAGTGATGGGTTTGGAGTATGTTTTAAGATTGTTTTTGTTTTGTTAAGAGCTCATTTTTTTCGAATGTAGGAAATCGGTTAACTGCCTAATGACCAAATATATCTGGAAGGAGTGAAAACCTGCCCCCTTATGGACCACTAGAAGGTAATTACAAGTGGTGTGATTTTCCTTGAATAATGGTAATGAGTCAATGTGCATTAGCACTAGAAGGTAATTACAAGAGGTGTGGCTTTCCTTGAATATTGGTAATGTGTCAATGTACATTAGTGGATAACAATCAATGATAATTTGTCCACTATTGGTTTAACAATTAAATTACAATATGATAAATTTTCATTGTTGTATAAAAATAATAAAAAGTAATAGAATAATGAATGGATCTAGTTTACACTTCATGTTACTAGATTCTAGATACATAGATCTTACTTTATAAAATGGATCTTACTTTATAAAATTTTGGTTGGATGAAAATTATGAATTGAAAACATCAATCATGACATTGACATTGACAAAAGGTTAGTGAGAATCATGATCATGAGAGGAAGTGTAACACTTGTCAGTAAAATATGCAAATGTTTTGTTTTACAGCAAATGACTTGGCAAAACTGTGGGCTAGGTAAAGGACTAGGTGGATGGTAAAACAAAAATGTTATTATTTTATGTAATTGATTTTTTTTAATTAATTAATTAATTAATTTATAAAAGCTACAGATAACTATAAAATTACTGGAAAAAGTGCTAAAAGAGAGTTTCACTTACTAGATAGTTATTCCTCTCCATAGAGATAAATAATCTCAATTGGGACCAGGGATCCAAGAGGGTGAGAGGGAAGAAAACCTGAGGCAACCTTGAAGTTTTGGTACTTGGTTGGAGGATTTCTAAGAGAGGACAATAAAGTTGAGGTAGGAAGATACCGGTTAGGGTTTTCTTGAGCTAGTTGATGGCTAGTGGAAACCCTAAGACAAACTTGTGAGTTTGTGAGTTCCTAGGTTGGAATTTTAAGGTCTTGATGCTTGTGGAAGAACCTTGCTAGGTTAATGTAAAGCTATTGTTCTAGAAGTGAAAAGGCTCACAGGCTCGCAAGAAGTTTCGGTAGTGGATACCATACTCACTCGTTAGGTGGAGCACTCTTTTTACTATGTAATTTTACTGCTGGCTAGAAGAAGTAAGCATAGAGGAAATGTGTTCTATTTATTAGTTATTGTTTATTTGCACAAGTGAAAGTTGTTACTATTTGTAAGGACTACAAACTGTGAAGTAAGTTTGCATTTATGATTTTACTGTTTCAAGAAGAAATATGGTATAGTTCAAGATTAGAAATTCTCTTCATAGAGTGTAGTAATCAATGCCCTATCCCTTTTCAAGGAATTTTGGTCTCATAAATCTCAACTACACCCTTATTCCAATTCATTGGATCAGCAAGAATTTTGATACTATGAAGCAAATATTCTTTATATCTCCCTTCCTCCATCTTCCTTTCACATTCCCTCTCAAAAATCATGGAAACTGTCTCTGTCAAAAGGTGAATTTCTAGACTTGATTGTATCACAATCTTCACATATCCTTTACCTTGATAGAGCTTCTAAAAATAATCTAGGGGTGGTAGTAGTTGAGGGGTGACATTTTTCCCTAGAGGAAACAAATAATTGGGCTATTCTTGCTCGTTCCCTAATAATCTAGCAAAAACATATGCTATCCTACAGGGAATTTCCTTAGCAAAGAGTGGGCATATAATGTCCTTATTAGTGTTGGGAGACTCTTAGTTGATCATTCAATATATTCCTACTAATTATTTTCCACATGAAACAAAACTACAACATGTGATCAAGAGAATTTAGAAGTTAGCAAGCCTATTTCTCCTATAAAAAATTATTTCATATTCATCAGCCTAATAACCAAGATGCATATGCCATGGCCATTAACGGAACCTTGTTAACAATTGCAGGAATAATTATTAATGGAAATGGCACGTTCTTCCCTATCCCATAACCTACACTCGTGAAATTTTTTATTTCAAACATATTGGATAGTAATTGATTTGTGCCACATGCCAACATCCCTTGCAAAGACCAATTTTTTTGTTAGAAGTAGATATGAAGCAATGCCCAAAATCATTTGATCCTCTCTTATAAAATTTGAATTTTATCGAGCATAAGGTTTTGAATTTTTTGGAAGTATACTCAACATTGTTCACTTTAATTTTTTGTTTGTTTAGTGGTTAGTTATAGTTGATAAGAAGAAATATCTTGTTGGATGGAAGTTACTATCATTGTCTTATATCTATTAGCCAACAATATGCATAAATTGTATTTGATGTACTTATTGTGAGCCAACCACAAATTTTTATAATACAAATTGTTGTATAAGTGAAAGACAAAATACATAACTAACAATTTTAAACTTTGTCATACATGTTAAATGTAGCATATTGCATTATAAGATATCATGATGAAATCTAAATGATGTAATCTCAACAATTCAAATTTTTAATTCTAACAAATTCTAACAATTTTTTTAATAAAATTAATAGGAAATACATCCAAAACAACATCAAAATATAAATCATTTATACGAAACTTAACTAACTATCATTATTTTTTAACACATTTTATTTTATTTTTGTAAGTAAGATATCTCCTCCCAACGCACTTGCTTACTAGCTTGGCGAGGTTTGAACACAAGCTGCCTTACTAACGAAACCCTTTCTCAACTAGTTGTGTTACTGGGACTTGACAACTTTTTAACACATTTTAACATTTTTTATTTTTATTTTTTATTTTAACACATTTTAACATATATCAATTTCAAAAGGATGATATTGCTTTGCATTATTATGTCCCTTATTAGTGTTGAAATCAAAAAAATTTCCCCACTGGAAAACACAAGCATGGGGTTGAGATGGTCATGTCGAAATCAACATCAATGGGTGGCACTAACATCGAAAGAGACTTTCAACTTATATTGTGAGAATCAACCTTCCTATTTGTGGAAAAGTAAAATATTAAAAAAAATATATCAATAAAATAAAACAAAAGTGGTGATAAAATAGTGATGGGTTTGGAGTATGTTTTAAAATTGGTTTTGTTTTGTTAAGAGCTCATTTTTTTTTAGCGTAGGAAATTATTTAACTTCCTAATGACTAAAGGTATATGGAAGGAGTGAAAATAATATATCAATAAAATAAAACAAAAGTGGTGATAGAATAGTGATGGGTTTGGAGTATGTTTTAAAATTGTTTTTGTTTTGTTAAGAGCTCTTTTTTTTCGAATGTAGGAAATTGGTTAACTTCCTAATGACCAAATGTATCTGGAAGGAGTAAAAACCTGCCCCCTTACAGACCACTAGAAGGTAACTACAAGTGGTGTGATTTTCCTTGAATAATGGTAATGAGTCAATGTGCATTAACACTAGAAGGTAATTACAAGTGTTGTGCCTTTAATGAGTCAATGTACATTAGTGGATAAAAATCAATGATAATTTGTCACACTTTTGGTTTAACAATTGAATCACAATATGATAAATTTTCTTTGTTGTATAAAAATAATAAAAAGTAATAGAATAATGAATGGATCTAGTTTACACTTCATGTTACTAGTTTTTAGATACATGGATCTTACTTTATAAAATTTTGGTTCGATGAAAATTATGAATTGAAAACATTGATCATGACATCGACATTGACAAAAGGTTAGTGAGAATCATGATCATGAGAGGAAGTGTAACACTCGTTAGTAAAATCCGTAAATGTTTTGTTTTACCGCAAATGACTTGGCAGAACTGTGGGCCAGGTAAAGGACTAGATGGATGGTAAAACAAAAATGTTATTATTTTATGTAATTGAATTTATTTATTTATTATTATTATTATTATTTTTTAAATTTATAAAAGCTACAGATAACCATAAAATTACTGGAAAAGGTGCTAAAAGAGAGTTTCACTTACTAGATAGTTATTCCTTTCCATAGAGATAAATAATCTCAGTTGGGACCAGGGATCCAAGAGGGTGAGAAGGAAGAGAACCCGAGGAAACCTTGAAGTTTTGGTACCTGGTTGGAGGAGGTCTAAGAGGGGACAATAATGTTGAGGTAGGAAGATACTGGTTAGGGTTTTCTTGAGCTAGTTGATGGCTAGTGGAAACCCTAAGACAAACTTGTGAGTCTATGAGTTCCTAGGTTAGAATTTTAAGGTTTTGATGCTTGTGGAAAAACCTTGCTAGATCAATGTAAAGCTATTGCTCTGGAAGTGAAAAGGTTCACAGGCTCGCAGGAAGTTTTGGTAGTGGATACCATACTCACTCGTTAGGTGGAGCACTCTTTTTACTGAGTAATTTAGGTGGAACACTCCTTTTATTGAGTAATTTTGTTGCTCACTAGAAGAAGTAAGCATAGAGGAATTGTGTTCTATTTATTAGTTATTGTTTATTTGCACAAGTGAAAGTTTTTACTATTTGTAAGGACTACAAACTGTGAAGTAAGTTTGCATTTATGATTTTACTGTTTCAAAAAGAAATATGCTATTGATAAGTGGGGTGAAAACTACTGTATTTATATGTAATATCATATAAATAATCTCAAAGAGTGAAATATAATTGTGGTGATTGATATGGGCAACAAGCCTAGAGAAAAAGCCCTAAGGGATAGCTCAATTGGTCGAGTTCATGTTGCTAAGTACCTCGCTTATCGGGAGGTCATGGGGCCAAATCTCCTCGACACCCTTGGGCTTAGGATAATCATGGCATAATATTTTCTTAACATTCTATAACTCAAAAACCCTAGAGGGGCATGCGACCACACCTGTAAATTCGATAGAGAAACATATTGTTAATAAAAATATGAGAGGGGAGCCGTGAATTTGTAAGCGACATGTTGAATTCACCAGGGAAACATTACCTGCATCAAACCAACCTAGTAACGAAATATTAATAGAATGTACTAATACAATACAATAAGAAAAAAAAAAGGTCTAACCTCTTCTTTACTCTCGTCATGCACAAGAACCATTCCTGCAAGGAGACTCCAAAGAATCCTGCAAGAAAAATTGAATTGAAAACAAATTTATTAAAAAGAATGCAGGAAAGAAATTTTCTTGATAATATGTTGGTAAGTGGGGATGTTGTTGGAACTTACCTGTATAAATGAAGTTGAACACTCTGGTCATTCACTAAGTCTCACCAATCTCACTAGAACAAGCACTAATAGGATCAAGTTGTGACCCTCGGTACCCTAGTGTCTGAGCCACATCGTCAACCAAGAAAATTAGCTTGGAAGAACAAAGGAATCCACAAAAAAATGAAAACCTAGCCCATATTGCAGAGTTGTGTTATGG
>APFE031118357.1:68971-81675 GCA_000404065.3 Pinus taeda | reverse complement strand
AAAAATGTATTTAAAATTTTAGAAAAATTGTGAAACATGTTAATTCATCTAGGAAGGGAGGTCATTCCCTAATTTTGCATTACCAAAATGCTAAGGAGAAGAATCTGGATATAGAGGTTCTTCGGTGATTGATTACTAGGTACATAAATGTGTTCACACTAGCTATTCTATGATATATAACCAAATTTTCAATTTCAAAACATCTTCCTAAAGGACATAAATGTGCTCCATTAACTGTGCAACCTCATTACTATGAGGAGACATATTAATTTCCCAAAATATCTCATGATCCGAATGATATTGATCGAGAAAGCCTTGAAGAAGATTTCCATGATGTGAACCTAGGCTTATTTCTTCCTTCCTTTCTAAGGCTTTGTAAATCAATCACCCTTGTACATGATCTTGGTGAAGCCAACATTGCAAAAATTATAACAATGCAAACCTCACATCCTTATCCAAATAGAAGTTAATATTTGACTTAAATTGTATAAGGAGACCATAGCCTTTTCAATATTTAGCACCAAAGTATCCTCCACCCAAACATGAGAACCTTGCCACATATAACAAGACTTTCAATTTCCATCCAAACTAATGAAAGACCCAACACAACAACCTTGCACTACCTAATCAAAATTAATAACTCTTGGAGAAAAATAACCACATTGCACCATGTATCCCAATGATAAATAAAATAGAGAAAAAGGAAATATTCATACCTAATGCTTACAAAATAAAACACATTTTTTCTTTCTAAATGAGCGAGCCATGGGGGATTTTGAGCATCTCGTTGAGCTTGGGTCTCCCTTTCTACCATTTTCTCATATGAATCCTAGTAATGTTTTCCAACAAACATAATACCATCCACAACACTAGATACTTTGCAAATTCTTTAAATTCAAATTCTCCCCAAAAGACCATGCCAACCAAAATGTACACCAAAACATTGTTGTGAGCTACCAAATATTAAAAACAAAACCATCCTTACGTTGGGATTCCCTACCTCCCCCTAGCTTGATTGATGTCCAACTATAGCCGCCAACAAAATCACTTCCAATCGTGGCATAAGAAACCGTTACAAAATCTCTAGAAATCAATTTTAACCAAATACCCATTACAACCAGAATGAAAAACAATACATTGTTGGGAGTTTCCAAAGATAGAAATAAAGATTTTCCCTTATCCCACCACCTTTTGAGTGAATTAGAAAATTGTATATCAATTGTTACTCGTATTCTCCTTTCCCTTTAGGATTTAAGGTTTTTCTGCCTACCTTGCAGATCACTTGGGTAACTGCTAAGGCAACCATAGTGATTATTTAATGTCATATCAATAATCTGAATTGCATCATCCTACACGCCTTGATACAAGAACACTCTACTTTCACTAAACGAAGGAACCTTCAGGGTGATGTAATTAATTCTCATAATTAAATTTCAAGGGAAGTAACAATGTCACAACAAAGAAATGTATAGAAATTGTGTTGGTCACCAATAATTGGGTGCAATTTATGAATACATGAGAAAAACTAAATGAATAATTCTAGGAAAGAATTAGTTAATTATAAAAAGGGATGGAATACCTCAGTATTGTTTTTATGAAAAGAGATGAGAAGATGAAAGAGATAAATAATGGTGAAAATGAATTGGATAAATGATTTCAGATCAATTAAGATAACTTCATCTCATCATGGTCAACTATTATAAAACATTACAATAACTCAACAATTCCAAATAAAATAAAAATTGTTCTATAGAATATACGAGTCCTCAAAAACTTTATATCAACAAAGAAAGAATACACTTAATAAGTATAAAAATATTGATGGAAAAATGGACCAAACAAGTAGAATAATTCCTTTAGCTATGGACCAAATTTCCAAAGGTTGTGAGAGAGTTGTTTTTCTCATTTGCAAAGGATGGTCATGATGTTGAATCAACCAAATTTTAATGAGATACCCCTCTAGGGTGATACTATAGCTGTCATTAAGGCCTATTGAAGAAAGAAGGAATACATATAGGCAATGTAAAGAGGAAATAATAATGAGCTCATCAAGCCAAGACTAGTAGAAGTATAATGGTTGTAAATAGTATGAATGTACCTTTTCACCCTTGGGTAAATATATATAATATAAATTTTATTCCTCAAATCCCTTTTCATGGTTGGATGTTTTTTGATTCTCAAGTACTATAGTGAGGGGTTGTATATATATATATATATATATATATATAATATATATTATATATATATATATATAATATATATATATGTATGTATGTCTTTCTTTCTATGTAATGAACTCATAATGGTGGTGCCATGGACAAGCGGTAATAAATGTATTATTTTAGCTCTCATTCTAAATAAATAAGGCCCTTACTCAAAATTTTGTTCACTTTCTTATGCTGGGTGATGATGTGTTTTATTTTTATTCCTTGGCTATGTTAATGAACAAAATTGTTGATCTAATCTATGTTGTGAACTCATATAACTTGTTAGTATTATTTATGATGGTTTATTAGACATTAAGTGCATTTATATGAGATGTGATCTCATTGGTAATATTTTCATAATAACTAGGGAAGCTATTATCTATGGCTAAAGATAAAGCTAAGATGAAAGAGGTAATTTAATAGAAACATATATTTCATTTTTATGGATAGGAATTAACAAGGGAGAGGAACAACCATTTAATCAAAATATAGCTTATTGGGAAAATTTCTTAAAGGATTTTGACGAACCCATTTAGAACATGAAGTAATTGAGAAATGAATTTTGAATATCCATAGTGCATGAAGTAAACATCTATATTGATATACACCATAGTTGATGCCATGGAAGCATTCTTGCATGAAATTATAGACAATATTGGTGATAACTATGTTTACTCTCTATGTAGGAACTAAATAAATTGTATTCTACTGAAGGGATGTTGTTCTCGAGGGATAAATACTCAAAGCGTAAATGCTAAATGTATATTGTGTAATTTGGATAGGTAACTAAATAAACTGTATTATATCCAAGGGATGATGTTCTAAAGGGATAAATACTCGAAGAACAAACAGCGAATGTATATTTTGTAATGTGGATAGGTAAGGAAAAAAATGATATTTGCTAAGATTCATATGCTATTTTTTAGTCTTACAAGATAAAGATTGTAAACTATAATCCAATTGGAATACATAGGTAAATACATTTTCATATGTAGGTTGGTTGAAAAATGATAAATAAGGTGTTGTTAGAAAAAAGTGAATTTTTTATGATTGATGTTAACAACATCATATCAGTGTGGCCATGCATGGAAGGATGGAAAGGAGAGAAAATATAAATAACTAAGGGATTTGTATTAGTTAAGGCACACTAGGAATAGATGGAGAATTATGGAAATACTAAGGTTGATGTTGATTAACGATACTTATTTTGAGAGAATAATTTCCGTACATATCAATTCTTAATGATGTATATCGTATAACGTTGATACTTTTATCCATTACTTAAATTCAAACTATTAAATATCAATTTCTCTCTTGTCATAGCCATGGATGCTAATTTTGTGGATATTTCGTGATGCACAAAACCACTTGATGGTGGAATCCTGATCACAAAAGAAATCTCCCTGCCATATACACAAGTAATTATTGGAAGCTTTCATGCTTGCTCCTTCATTAAACAACCCGGAACCTTACATCTTTCATTCATATACAACTATCAGAATTTGGACTTATGGTTATGTCCACACATCTCTTTCAGAAGCATTATAGATGCACTTTTACATTAAAAACCCCAACTATACAACTTTATCGAATACAAAGGATTACATGGGAAAAACCGCTCTTAAAGTCATAAGTTGAACTTCAAAATACATACACCCACATCTTTAAATCTTTCAGGTCCGATCATCGCCTTTTCCATATGTCTTATTGCATTTCCTCCAATCTCCGCAATACACAGAAACAGATGGAAAAATTATTCAATATCTTATGGACGGATCTTAAAAATATTACACCCGCATCTATAAACTTTCGGGTCCGCTGCGTTGTTCCTTTACACTCCCAATCCCTGATTACTCTGATCTCCGATCTCCAATTGGAGCTCTATCACCATCGGCATATGTAATTGGCCATCGCTATCACATATTGGCCATCCCTTTTCCGCTACCACTTGACTTTGATATATGTGAACAGTGATTCAATCGCTATCGTCGATTCCCTTCTCAGATCTAATTGTCCTCGTTCCATCGCAATGTCGCAATTGCTCTGTTCTAACTCCCAGTTCTGATATCACCCAAGGTTTTCTACTGATACAATATATCGGCGTAATCACAATCAAAACTTTGTAAGGCCTAAGGTCTGCCCTCCTTCTATCAATCTTGTCGATGTGATATGGCGACTTTGCTCTCCTCGAATAGATCTGGATTGTTGATCTTCCATAGCAATGGCTATTGTGCATCAATCCATCTATTCCCTCTTGGACTTGATCTCACTTGTTTTTAATAGATTCTGCATTATAAACATCATTCTCCTCCACATTATGTTTCTACACAAGACCTCCATATATAAAAGTAAGCTATGATCTATTTGAACCGCTCAACCATGGCTATAGTAATAAAGACCCAATCATGCTTTAATGTTGTGATTCATCACTGAAGGAATAAAAAAGATAAGAATGCTTCGGTTGTTCCACACGTTAATGTATAGAGAAAAGAAAAGGATTTTCATACAAATGACCCATTAACACACACACACAATCATTTATTCATTATAATGAATTTACAAAGTCTTGGCCCTCTGGCTCCATTACATAAATAAAAGGCCTTGTTTCAATATTGAAACCCTCGCTCTCTCCTCTCAAGCTTCTCTCGAACCTCTAACTAACCTATCTAACTTCTCTAGTTTCTCTCTAGTTTTCTCTCACTAACCTATCCAACCTCTCTATTATACAAAAAGATCACAATTTATACAAAAGTGGATTCATGAACCAATTCTAGTTTAGATCCCAAAATCTCTCACTCTTCCTAAAGAACCTCTTCAACTCCACTCTTTTCTAAAAAAACACTAAATCAAGCTTTAAAATTCCTCATATTCTATTCAAACCAAATAAATATAACTGTTTGACCTAATTTACACACAACTAGGATCAATTAGTCACTATGACTTTTTCTCATATTTTTATATAAATAAACACCCTCACACATTTAAATAAATAAAATTAACTAATCTCTTATCTTCCAACCCCTTGTTAGTCATAACATGTGATCATGTTATCACATTGTTGACTAGGCATGAATGCTCCTACATCAGACTCCCAAAGTTGAAAGTTTTCATGACCTCTTGGTCATGTGTTCCTTCTATTGTCCATCTAGTATCCCAAACTTTACTTTGTAACTGGTCATCACTTCCATCATGCTACTGGGTCAATTCTTCTTCCACTGTCGCTTCTGTTCTTCCAGGATTCCAAATCTTATTTTGCTACCATTCTCTTTCCCTTCTGATACAAATTCCTTTTGTTAATTTCTCTTCTTTTTTGTCCCTCTTTTTAACTATCTTCATCTTCCTCAATTTCTCAACTTCCTCTTTATAATTCGTTCTCAACTGAACTCCAGTGACATTTGTCTACTGTACATTCTCCTTTACCATATAGATTATAAAAATTTTGTCCAATTCTTCTTCACAACTGTCATTTACAAATTGTTGTTTGTATTCTACAACATCCCTTTCATTATCATTCAAGATAATCATTTCCTCTATGTTATCAGGTTCATCTAATATATTTTCCAACAAAATACAGATTCCTTTATACTCAATAAGCATGTCAATTTCATATGACTCCTCCTTCCTCTATAAAACAGAATTCCTATCACAATTGTTAGATTCAAAATAAATATGGGTTTCAATATTCATAGGTAATTCCGCCATCAAATCGTTATACTGTTCTTTTGCATAAGTTATAAAACTATCATCAATTCTCTTTCCAATACTTTCCTCTACATTACATAGTGTTCCCTGTTCTAACACAAGACTATCATTCAACAATTCAATAGCTAGGATTTCTTGGAGCATATCATTATGAAGTATCCTTTCATCCTCTATACTTATACCACTGTAACAAAATGATGTTCTTTTATCTTTTCCTACAACAGAAACAAAATTCTAGTTTCCTAAAGTTTCTTCATGGTTTACAGATTCATAAAAATAATAGACTTTAGAATCATAGAATTCTTGAACTTCTACATTTGTCGACATCATCTTATATTTCTTCACAATTTCTATAATACCTTCATTTTCTTATCTTTAGTTCATTTAATCATGACAATTTCCCTGTCAATACCATCATTCTCAATATTATTAAATACATGCTCAAAATATCTTTTTTTAGCCATCTCTTCCAGTAATCTAACTTCTTCATCAACATGCATAAGCACATTGTCCAATTTTTGTTCATCACTTGTCAAACCTGAAAACATACACAACATGTCAGTTTCAAAAATACAAGGCTCTTCATTTGAAGCCTCAGTGATGAACTTCTCATGATTCTCTGAATTATTCTGACAGTTAGCTAAGTTATTGAGAAATTCTTCCTCAACATCTCTGATTTCTTCCTCATCAAAGAAAACTTCTAGGACTGCAACTTCTTGACTATGCTTGGCAACTTCATCATAATTTTGTAGAATACCTTCCTATTCTACACAATTTCTTCGAACACTTAGTTTATCCAAATAAGTAACAATGTCTCCTCCTCTTCTATGATAATACTTTGATCTTTCAAAGATTTCCTTGACTTAAATTCTTCAGCTAAGTTCTCTCTGTCAACTTTCCTTCTCTTCACTTCACAAATCTGCAACACATTTGTTTCCTTTCCTATTCCCATTTCCAATTGGTCTTCTATCAATGCTAAAATTCCTTCAAATATGATCCAATAAGTTTTCACTAAGAGAGGACACAACCATCTAGCCATACCTTTTAATTTCCTCCACCAATTGAAGTCTTGAAAGTCCTTATGCACCTCCTTTTGTGTTTTTTTGGTCTCTACCTCTTTCACCTTTTCACACACAGGTTCAAATTCATTAGGTTGCATACCTGCAATTTTACATTCACAAAAATGATTAATCCCAAAATTATGAGATCCTCTTTTCTGTGAGGATGCTACGAGCACATTCCTCTCATTTTGATCTCAGTGTCTTGTGTAGTATGATCCCCATCTGTATCAAATTCACTTCAGTGCAATTTTACATATGCTGAGATTTAAAATTCAATTTCCAAACCAATCCTTACAGAGCGATGATCTAGCTCTGATACCACAAATTATGCAGGAAACACCTTGATGGTGGAATCCTGATCACAAAAGCAATCGACCCGCCATATAACCAAGCAACTATCTGAAGCTTTTATGTGTGCTCCTTCCTTAAACAACCTGGAACTTTAAATCCTTCACTCATATATAACTATTGGACCTGGGGATTATGGTAATGTCCACACTTCTCTATCAGAAGAATTATAGATGCACTTTTACATTAGAAACCCTCGCTATACAACTTTATCGAATACAAAGGATTACACAGAAAAACACTCTGAAACTCATAAGCCGGACTTCAAAATACATACACCCACATCTATAAATCTCTCAGGTCCAATCATTGCCTTTTCCATATGCCTTATTGCATTTCCTCCAATCTATGAATTACACAGAAACAAGTGGAGAAACTGTTTAAAAGCTTATGGCCAGATCTTAAAAATATTACACCTGCATCTATAAACTCTCGGGTCCACTACGTTATTCCTTTACACTCCCGATCCCCGATTACTCTGATCTCTAATCTCTAATTGGAGCTCTATCACTATCGACATATGCAATCAGCCATCGCTATTGCACATCAACCATCCTTTTTCCACTACCACTTGACTAAGTGATATGCAAACAGTGATTCAATCACTACCATTAATTCCCTTCTCAGATCTAACAGTCCTCGTTCAATCACAATGTCATAATCGCTTTGTCCTAACTCCGAGTTCTAATATCACCCAAGGCTTTCTGCCGATGCGATATATCGACATAATCGCAATCAAAACTTCATAAGGCCTAAGGTCCACCCTCCTTATATCAATCTTTTCAATTCAATATGGTGAATATGCTCTCCACGATTAGATCTAAACTATTGATCTTCCAGATCAACAATTATTGTACATCGATTTGTCTACTCCCTCTTGGACTTGTTCTCACATGTTTTTAATGGATTCTACATTATAAACATGATTCTCCTCCACACTCTATTTCCGTGCAAGACCTCCGTATATAACAGTAAGCTATGACCTATTTGAACCGCTCAACCATGGCTATAACAATAAAGGCCCAATCATGCTTTAATGTTGTGATTCATCATTGAAGGAATAAAATAGAGAAGAATGCTTCATTTGTTCCGCAGGTAAATGTACAGAGAAAATAAAAGTATTTCAATACAAACGGCCCATTAATACACGCACACAATAATTTATTCATTATAATGAATTTACAAAGTCTCCACCCTCTAGCTTGATTACACAAATAGAAGGCCATGTTTCAATCTTGAAACCCTTGCTCTCTCCTCTCACGCTTCTCTTGAACCTCCAACTAACCTACCTGAGTTGTCTAGTTTCTCTCCCGCTAACTTATCCAACCTCTCTATTATACAAAAAGATCACAATTTATACAAAAGTGGATTCGTGAATGAATCGTGGTTTAGATCCAGAAGTCTCTCACTCTCTCCTAAAGAACCTCTTCAACTCCACTATTTTCTAAACAAACGTTAAATCAAGCTTTTAAATTCCTCATATTCTATTCAAACCAAATAAATCTAACTGTTTGGCTTGGTCTCCATACAGGGAGGATCAATTAGCCACTATGTCGTTTTCTCATATTTTTAAATAAATAAGCACTCTTACACATTTAAACAAATAAAATTAACTAATCTCTTATCTTCCAACCCCTTGTTAGTTACAACATGTGATCATGCTATCATATTGTTGACTGGGCCTGAATGCTCCTGCATCATTTTTATGGTAATCTAGTTATAATATTCTCATAGAAGGTGTGATATTTGGTAGGAAGGAATCAATTTGGTTCTTAGTGATTTTGTATTTATGATTATTATGTTATTTTGTTAGGGTTAGTGGTGACCACAATAATTATGCGCTATATTAGTTAATTATGGTAATGTATGTTAATTTTATAATATCCTATTTCATTTTAAATTCGTGCCACTTTATTCTATGGCCAAAAAAGAACATATTTACCCTCTATATTACTTTTATTAAAAAAAATGCTTAGTAATAATACAATGGTATTTTAACTTAAATAATTTGTTATGGAAATTTAAATAGAAAATTATTATGAAATACAACAAAATACTTCTCCTACAAATTATGTTTCATTATTTCTACTAAAGAAAATTAAGGGCTCCCTTAATATGGAAAATTACCATTAAGAATATAAGGAAAATACAACTAAATAGAATCTGAAATGTTTAGCACCCCTTGGAAATTTAGATCTCTTTAAAAAATTGTCCTATGTAAATTTTCAACCATTGGAAACTTAGATTCTCGGAAGTATCACTACAAGAAAAAGACCTTCTAGCAGAGGCTTTTGCAAAATGCCCTATAAAAAAACCCAAAATTCCATTTGTAGCGGAAGTCACTAAAGTAGGTAGAAAGGAAAATATTTTCACAAATATTTTTTGAAACGTGGATCTAAAGTATACAAACATATTGGTGGTTTAATAAACATAGAAGCATTGGTCCTTCATATAACAATGGAAAATCTATTATTATAAAATAAAATAAAACATGGTGCGTTAAATAACACAACTCACCATTGCTTTAACATACATAGCACTAGTTCCCTTCATGTACAAAAGGGACCAAGTGCATACCACTAAGGAGAATCGTCTGAATAGCACATCATCGATGTGCCTTCTAAGAGGGTGCATTACAACTAAAAAAACATGAAATAGAATCGATTTGGAATGCGGTGCAATCATGCATGTGAACATGGTAGATGGAATTGAATTGGCCGATGGGGCCAATCAAATTCATATATTACTGGGTACATAGTTTCCTTCATAATCATTTTATGTATAGCTTTTACTATTCACATTAACACTCTTCTTTAGTAACATAACCAGTTGCATGTTGTATTGACTATGCATTTTCTTGAGGTTTGTGCTTTCGTTTCATTTTGGTTGTGGTATATCCATTTGCAGAACATATCATGTATGCAAAAATATTTTGCATGGCTCAATTACCTCTTGCTATCACGAATACTCCTCCTATTGGTGTTTTTTTGTTATAATTCATGGTTCGGTTTCATGAATAACGTCGTTCATTGCAACTTCGAGTTTCTCCCCCCAGTGGGAATTTAAGATTTTTCTGCTTCTCGAATACTTGATGTACACACCCTCGTAAGTAATTCACAAGTTATGTATATACGATAATATATGAAAAGGATGGCATGTTGTGCATTATACCTTTGGAATTTCTCAAGAGTTGAGTGATTAGCTGCCATTTCACACTCCCTTTGTTTTTATTTTCTTTCGATATTAAAATAAGTAAATTAGTTTTGCATATTTCACTCTCTTCATCATTCTCAAGTACTCACGAACTTCATCCTTTTCATGCCTAAACAGTCGACAAATCTTCAAATATTCTTTATGAGGCTAAATGTGAAAGTAAATGTCTGTCACACAGTTTCAACTAATTAGAAAAAGTTCAATGGCTCAATATTTATCTGTGACACACAACATAAATTAATTAACAAATTTTGAACCACTTAATATATATTTCTTGGCATTTAATAAAAAAATAAAATTATAATTGAAACAGGCTAAAAAGAGAGAGTTGATTTTGTATGGTTGCCACATTTAACAAACTTGTCGTTAGTCTTTCATTTGTAGAGTTGATTTTGTATGGTTTAGCCTCATTTTCTGCGAAGGCATACTCTTCCAAATGGTATATTGAGATGTTGTGGCTTATCAACAAGGCTGTCATGCTAGTTTTTTGCACTTTTGGAAGAACATTCACCACCGAAAAGAATCGGCTAGATCGACTGCATATACAAACATGGGTGATTATACGATACACGTTTTAGGTGATGCACACACCTTTATTATATCTGTGGATTAATCAATTCATTTGTTATTTTTATATTTTAAAGTGAACTTTCCCTGTACAAAGGTTATATCAATTTAAATGTGTCTAAGCTTTGATCTGTCAGAATTTTAATGTATATTAATGTTTCATCCATCTACATTAATATAAAAAGACTTTAATATAGGTAAGAATAAAAAAAACATTAAGTAAATTTATTTATAATCAATGTAATCTAAACTAAATTAAATATATTATATGATCTAAAACATTTTAAAGAACCTAATATATAACAAGAATTTCTGGAGTTTATAGTTGAGTATCAGTTGAAACCTAGACTTCATATGAAATGAAAATATTATATTTTTTTGGTTGAAATTGATTCATAAAAATCTTATGAGATTGTGATTTCCTATTAGTTAATATAATATTTTAATGTAGAGATAGATTTATTTTTTTGAAAAATATACAAATTTATTGATAATGTTTTAAAATATATAAATGAATTTCGTTTTTTTTTATATTGAATACTAATAAATAAGTATAAAGATTCAAATTATTACTCCAAAAAAAAATTCCACCAAATTTCAAAAAAATGTCATATATTGAAAAGGTGAAAAATTTACAATAATGAAACTAATATATTCAAAATTTGAAAATTTATAATAATGAAAAACATATATATATATATTCTAAAAGCTCAAACCAATTTGACAAGACTCGAGAATGTATAACAATCAATGTACTAACTTGATGTGTTTATTGATTTTGCAAAACATCAATTTGACAAAACTCTAAAATGTATAACAATCAACGCACTAACTTGCCATGTCTATTGATTTTGCAAAACATTATGCCAACAACAATGTTCGATCAACCCAAAATATATGCAATCAATATACCATTCAATTTACACAACATATACATATTTTAGAATGTATAGCAATAAATGTAACACGGTGATACGCTTATTGATTGTGTCAAGCATTATTCTAAGAATAAGAATAGACAATATATGTTGTGGGAAAGAAGCATTACAAGTGTTCATTTAATTTGAAATTGTAAATTCTTATTAAAAAATATGAATATATTTTTAACAATCCAAAATATATTCAAATTATACTTAATTTTATCATTTTTTTTTTCATTTAATATTTCAAGTAATTAACATAATATTACCTTTTTCCTTTGTATCAATAAATAAATGTTTTAATGTTTCAAACCTAAAACTTAAAATTTTTATCAGGTTGAGATAAAAATATTGATTTCAATTATCAAAGACCTGTTTTAATATCTTTATTGAATATATATTGTAATTTAATAATTTACTTTGAATAATAAATTCTATAGAAGTATAAATAAGATCAATTTAATTTAATTGAGGAATATTTTTGAAATATGTCCTATTATATTTAGTAGCCCTTTAAAAAAAATAGTTCAATTTTAAATATTACAATTTATTATTCTATACCTATTTTAGAATAAAGTATTTAAATTAAGATATTCTAATTTTATATTTGGAATAAATAAACTCTATAAATCAACCGTAATAATTACCCTCCACCTCAATTTGATTAATAAATATTTTGGATTTTT
>APFE031118357.1:15775-68463 GCA_000404065.3 Pinus taeda | reverse complement strand
TATAAAATTTAGTTTAGTATGTTTGTTTATTTTATAATTCAGTTTCCAATAGTTGAATATATTTATCAATAACTAAATGTGGATAAAAATATTTAAACTTTACGAAATATTATAAATATTCTTAATAGTAGTTAACAAATCAAATATTGAGTTTTCTCTGAATATTAAATTTCTCTTGATCATGGTCAACCATGATTTACAGAATCAATCATTATGAACCACGGTCAATCATGGTCAAGCATAGTCTAATGTTGCATTGTGACAAAGATTGTCTCAATATGAAAATCAACCATGGTCAACCATGGTTGAACATCATATTGTGCCAAAAATTGTATCAATATGAAAATCAATCATATTCAGGAATAGTCAACCATGGTCCAACGCTAAATTATAAGAAGGATTGTCTCAATACCAAAATTATACATGGTCAACCATGTTTATTTTAGGGTTTAAAATAATTATCTTAGGGTTTATATACCTTTGGTTTATAAGATTGATCCCTTAGGTTTAATATTATTCCCTTGGGTTCATAATTCCTTCGGTTTTTATTATTGATCCCTTAGGTTTATTATTTCCTTGGGTTTATAATATCAATCCCTTATGCTTATTAATCTAAGGGTTCGACCATGGTCAAGCATTACCCAAGATCACATTGTGACAGAGATTGCATCAATATGAAAACCAACCATGGTCAAGCATGTTTATTTAAAGATTTATAATATTAATCTTAGGGTTTATATAATTTTCGTTTGTATTATTCCCATGGGTTCTCTTGGAAATAATACTGAGAGGAGGGATGAATCAGTCTTATCAATTTAACAATTTTTCATTTCCACACTCAAATTCATATATGTTACTTCAGTTAAGGGAACCCGCGTGTACATGTAACTATGTCTAATGCAACTAGCATATATCCAGTAAACTTATGATTCAGTTAATCCATTAAATGTTGCTCTTTAGTTAGTGCATCATAGCTTCATTAACCATATGAACAACAAACAGGTGCAGTAAAATCAAACAAATCATCACCCACAAGAAGCACACATGAACACCATGATGTAAGGTGGAAACCCAATGTGGGTGAAAACCACCTAATGCAATTCATCTCTATCTTCATTTAATAAGAAACTTCCCTTTACAATATTTCTATACTGGAGCAATCTTATACCAGTACACAAGCTTCTACCTGCAGAGGGCTACAACCTTCTCTCATTCTCTAGCTTCTCCTGGAAGGGAGTTACAACCCCCTTATCTCTTATATTAGCTAATATACTAGTACATAGGTTCCAACCTACAAAAGGCTACAACTTTCTCCTTCTTCCTCTAGGTATCACGTTTCATAAATTTTTAGACTGGATACTCACGGAACCCAACATCATAATCGGAAGGCCATGTTTCATCCAATTTTCATACTGCACCCATCAATATCATTGAAGCACAAAATCAATCACCACTTGCATCATGAATCTCTGAATCACCCAATATTGAATCACTGAAACCATGTCAGCAAAATGCAGTCACCAGAACACAGAGCAGAACACAAAACTCTGCAACAATATTTACAGCCAACTATATCATCAAAAATCATGCATCAGAATGCATAGGCTACTTGGAAGTGTCGAACGAGCATGTATACACAACTTCACCAAAGAGAACCAGTGTATATGTCATCAGTTACTTACTTATAAGTTCGCTACACCTCCTAACTTCAGACATACGTAGATCATTACATATACAAGGATAATACATATGTTAGCAACCAGATCTAGTCCATTATATCACATAAACATAAGTCATTATGATCCTGATCCATTATAGATCTCATACATCAACACTGAAGCTAAACATAATCAATCAATCTAAATATGTGGAATACTAACACCAGCAAATAGTCACCAGAACTCAGACTTTGCATCAACAACCAGAATCACCTATAACTTCAAACATCATGGCTTATATGGTATATGCCATTCAAATGTATCTGCCCTATGTATATATGTTCTTTTACAATAGTCAACCTGTGTATACATCTGTGAATATTCATTCATGATTTGTAGCTATTCCAAACCTGAGTTATACCCACATGATAATATTTACAGGACATTACATGCATTAGTATACATATCTAGAATAAGCATGATCAAACCATATAGATATGATTCATTCCAATCCATAAGATCCCAATCCATTATTGGATCTTGTCCTCCATCTACCGCTGAGATTCCTCCTTGGCTTAGATCAAGTAAAACATCATAAACCCATAACTTGCATACTGGATCTCACACTTCTTCAGATATTCAAGACGTTTTCTCTATTTTTTGGCATAATGATCTTCTCTTCCTTTTATAGTCTTAGGCCTTACTCAATACCATGGTCCAAAACCACTTAAAACCAATACCTTGGTCTAAATACCTGGGGTCAATACCTCAGATCAAATACCATGGACCCAAAAACTTAGTTTCGGACATGTACGCACTTTTCCGTATGTGAATGTGCGTGTATACAGATACACGACTTCTGCTCAATGAAGTTGCATATATACGCAGCTTGGTCAAGGTAAACCTGTGTATAACTCTTTTTCTTTCATTCTGTGAGCCTGAACTGTGATTTAGTACTGTTAACCTATAGTACTTTGATCTTCATCATCAAGTGATGCAAGCCTGGCTTGCAATATACCCAGGATTTTTCTTTGACTATGAATTTAAGAATGCATTTAAGTCACTGCCCAATTAACACTCTAATCTGGGAAATTTCATACTCTGGCAATCTCCATTCATATGCGGAAGCTTCTTTCAAATTCCTGACAAATTCAACAACTATACCATTTGCATGCAGAAGCATAACTCACAATCTTTATCCCAAGATAACTCACTATCTCATACTAATCAAAACCAATTCCAAGAAAACAAAGCTTTTCTTTAAAACTTCATGCCGAAGTTCCCCACTCAGATGTCAAGATTTTAACAAATCGACTCTCATCAGCAGTCCATAGTGTTAGCCTCATAAAAAATCATATATTCCCGGTCTTTGGATGCAAAATACCCATCTCATTTACTGTAAAAATGGATCTCGCCATGATGCACTTACCTCTGTGAACACCATGCACAATCAATAAAGCACCCTCTCTTTGCGCAGCTTTGATCGACACTTTCACTCTTCAGCTACAACTTTTATTATGGAAATTATACAATACACAGGTTCTGATTAAGTCTTAATAACAATTTGCCACACTGCTCCACACCGTTCTTCACTAGAATCTGGTCACCATAAGAGTTATCACACCATTCTGCACTAACAACCATGAATGAGGATGGAAAACGCAGCGCTCTATCCATGCTTAACACTATAGTTAAACTTCGACCAAAAGGAAATCACCATGCCTGCAGTCACCATCTAATTCTGTATTCGATCAAATAAATAATGAAACAAACCCACATCTACAACATATAAGAGTTGATAATTTGTTTCACTGGAATTTTCGCCGGGATTTGAACCTATACGCCACTGTCACCAACTGTATTAACACACAAACCATTATGTATTAACCTCTGGACCGCGCCCCATCACTATTCCACTGCGCCACATATACAATTATACATACAATAACCGGAAATTTAAATTGGTTTTTTAATTCAATCTCAGAAAATAGTATGAATGCCATTGTGCGTTCTCCCCCACATGATGCTTATCAGCGCCCACTTTTATTCTCGACAGATCGAGCTAGCTCTGTTTCAAACAAACAAACAGTTTCACAATGGGATCTGGTGCCTCCCGTACCGGCTTTCTAATGTTTCAATATTATACCATTACTCTGCGCAAACGGAGTATCACCCCGACTATTCCTTATTGTTCTCGGTAGATCTCAAAAAGGCGATTATATAATAAAGAATTCAAGAGCTGGCAGCGTAACAATGAAGGGAAACCATATAGATTAGTTTAACACACAGTAAACGCGATGCTGCCACTCTGTCCATTAAAACAAAACAATGTTTCCTCTAACTGTAAATAAATAATATTAGAGTGGCGATAGAAATATGTATTCAAAGAAACGAACCCAAACTGCCTCCACGCTATCAATTCATAGGAATATATATCATTCAGCGCATCAATACACATCCAAATAAAATATTGGATACACACATCAGTTAATCAAGAAATCAATCATTCATGGGGTGCTAAGAGGAAATATAATCATGATACTTCTGGCATCGCTCCCCTCCAATGAGAGCTTTAGTTACCTCTTTATTTTATAATAATAATGGACACGCTTTACATAATGATTGAAACATAAAAGCTTCTACATGCAATGCATCCACCTAACAAAAGCATCTTGAGGCTTTATTCCATCTTTTCTCTGTCTTAAAATAGAAAAGCCTCCTTATCATCCACATCCATTGCTTTTACACCTAAAAGATCTCCTAGTTTTATTTATTTATTTTGAGAATATCTACTTAAAAGCCTAAATATTAAACTGACTTGGAATTTAGGAAACTAATTCCACAAATCCATGACCCCCTATGTCTATTATTTACAATAATTTCCCATTTGGTTGAATGCTCCTGCATCAGACTCCCAAGGTAGAAAAAATTCATGATCTCCTGATCATGTGTTCAGATCTATGTTCCCCTAGATCCCATATCTTGTGTTGCAACTTTCCATTTGTCGTTGCTTCTATCTATTGTTCTTCTCTAGGTCTCCATATCTTATGTTGGCTTGCTCCACTAGCTGCACTCTCACAATCTTTTGTTGTCTTTCTTTTGCTGCTTCTCCTTTGTTTCACTGCTGCCTGTCTCTTTCGGAATTCCTTCATCATCATCTGCCTCATCATTTCAATTTCTTTGTCTAGCAGATTTTCCCCAGCATCTTCAGTAAGACCTATATTCACAAAACAATTGTTAGAATAAAAAATATAAGGCATCAGTGCCTCTTCTGTTGCTATCAATGTTGTCTCAGCTGCCACCATAAATGTCGCCCCACATGTTGCTCTAGCTGTCACTATGGATGTTGCTGCCTCCCAAACTTCCTGTCTCTCTGCAACATTCTTTTGCTTCTCACCTGCAATTTCATCTGTAACTTTTTCCTCTGGTTCAGATGTCTCCAACAAATATTTCAACACATAAGTCCTCTGTCTCTCCAACTCTCTTTTATGGATATCTAGTTTTTTATACAATTCAACAACTTCATTAGGAGTAGAACTTGGAAACTTCATACAATTTTCTATACCTTCAACAGCTTTTGACCAATCATCAGCTGGTCCAACATTCTAATTAGACTCCTTCGTCTTCATTTTCTCATCATTGATCTAAACAGCCTTTAGATTCAACTCTTCTTGGACAAATTCTAAAGCTTGGTCATCTCCCTGTACTTGCAAACATGCGCAATTCATTAGTTTTTAAATCACAAGATTTTTCAGTCTTGACTGCTTCCTTCATTATTTCACCAATGGAAACGTCCTCTTCCACCTCAACTTCTCTGAGTTCTTCCTGTCTCAATTGTACATCCATCATCTGCTCAAGCTTCCTCAGCTCCCCTGTTAACTACATGCTTATCTGTAAATCTCTTTTCTGCTGTAGCCTCTACCACTTCACTTTCTTTCTCATCAGTAAACCATGTCTCTGGTCTTTCACATTTTCCTATAACAACTCCATCAATAGCTCCAGATGAGATGCTATCTCAGCTTTCTCTTTCTCATACTCTTCCTGAGTCAACTGATGCCTTATGCCATTCACCTTCACATATTTCTTCTCTTTTCTATTGTGGCCTCTTTCTGAATCTTTGCTCTCTCCATTATGACTTTCAGTAGTCATCTCCTTCGCCATGAGTTCTTCACCTATGAGTTGCATGAAGCCTCTACCACAACAAACTCTCTTGCTGCCACTTACCTCACCAATCCTTCCCCCTGGCTCTGGTCTTTTGGTAATCATTGGTCCTCTGCTGGAACCTTTTGAGCATCCTCTACTACTCCTGTAGGCTTCTCTCATCTGCAACTTTATTCAACCTCTGTTGAATCTTTAGGTTCTGCCACATTCACTTAAAATCCCTTTGGTGGAATCCTTTATCACTGCACTCTCTGCTACAATATTCATCAATTCCAAAATCACATGCAATTAACTTTACAAAAAAAAAATAATCTTCAAACAGAGCTATTCCTGCTCTGATACCACCTGATGCAAGCCTGGCCTACAATAAACCCAGGATTTTTCTTTGACTATGAATTTAAGAATGCATTTAAGTCACTGCACAATTAACACTCCAATCTGGGCAATTTCATACTCTGGCAATCTCCATTCATATGCGGAAGCTTGTTTCAAATTCCTGACAAATTCAACAACTATACCATTTGCATGTGGAAGCATAACTCACAATATTTATCCCAAGATAACTCACTATCTCATACTAATCAAAACCAATTCCAAGACAACAAAGCTTTTCCTTAAAAGTTCATGCCAAAGTTCGCCACTCAGATTTCAAGATTTTAACAAATCGACTCTCATCAGCAATCCATAGTGTTAGCCTCATACAAAATCATATATTCCCGGTCTTTGGATGCAAAACACCCATTTCATTTAATGTAAAAATGGATCTGGCCATGATGCACTTACCTCTGTGAACACCATGCACAATCAATAAAGTGCCCTCTCTTTGCGCAGCTTTGATCGACACTTTCACTCTTCAGCTGCAACTTTTAGTATGACAATTATACAATACACAGGTTTTGATTAAGTCTTAATGAAAATTTGCCACACTGCTCCACACCGTTCTTTGCTGGAATCCGGTCACCATATGAGTTATCACACCATTCTGCACTAACAACCATGAACGAGGATGGAAAACACAATGCTCTATCCACGCTTAACACTGTACTTAAACTTCGATCAAAAGGAGATCACCACACCTGCAATCACCATCTAATTCTGTATTTGATCAAATAAATAATGAAACAAACCCACATCTACAGCATATAAGAGTTGATAATTCATTTCACTGGAATTTTCACCGGGATTTGAACCTATACGTCACTGTCACCAACTGTATTAACACACAGACCATTATGTATTAACCTCTGGACTGCACCCCATCACCATTCTGCTACGCCACATATACAATTATATATATAGTAACTGGAAATTTAAATTGGTTTTCTAATTCAATCTCAGGACAGAGTATGAACGCCATTGTGTGTTCTCCCCCACATGATGCTTATCAACGCCCACTTTGATTCTGCACGGATCGAGCCAGCTCTGTTTCAAACAAACAAACAGTTTCACAACGGGATCTGGCGCCTCTCGAACCGGCTTTCTAATGTTTCGATATTATACCATTACTCTACGCAAACAGAGTATCACCCCGACTATTCCTTATAGTTCTCGGTAGATCTCAAAAAGGCGATTATATAATAAAGAATTCAAGAGCTAGTAGCGTAACAATGAAGTGAAACAATATAGATTAATTTAACACATAGTAAACGCGATGCTGCCACTCTGTCCATTAAAAAAAACAATGTTTCCTCTGACTTTAAATAAATAAGATTACAGTGGCGATAGCAATATGTATTCAAAGAAACGAACCCAAACTGCCTCCAGGCTATCAATTCACAGGAATATATATCATTCAACGCATCAATACACATCCAAATAAAATATTGGATACACACATCAGTTAATCAAGAAATCGATCAGTCATGGGGCGCTAAGAGGAAATATAATCATGATACTTCTGGCATCGCTCCCCTCTAATGAGAGCTTTAGCTGCCTCTTTATTTTATAATAATAATGGACATGCTTTACATAATGATTGAAACATAAAATCTTCTACATGCAATGCATCCACCTAACAAAAGCATCTTGAGGCTTTATTCCATCTTTTCTCTGTCTTAAAATAGACAAGCCTCCTTATGATCCACATCCATTGATTTTACGCCAAAAAGCTCTCCTACTTTTATTTATTTATTTTGAGAATATCTACTTAAGAGCCTTAATATTAAACTGACATGGAATTTAGGAAACTAATTCCACAAATGCATGACCCCCTATGTCTATTATTTACAATAATTTCCCATTGGGCTGAATGCTCCCGCATCATCAAGGACAGCACCTGTATCATAATGTTAACTTGCTGCACTGTGAACTGTCATTTCCTTTGAACTGCCCTGCATCACATCTGTTAACACAACTACCATGTATTAATGTCGCATCCGATAACTCTTCTGAGGATTCATCTAGTTACCATGTATAAGTGAGTTGTTCTACTACAAGAGGGTTTCCATCAAGTACAACACATTCATCATAATGCCAACAATCTCCCCCTTTGGACTTGACGGAAACAACAACACCAAGTCACTCTCCCCCTTTGACATTAAGGGCAAAGGTTGGACCAAGATGTTCTCTCCCTTGAAATAGATTCTGCTATCCATACTCCCCCTGAATACCTACTAAAATCTCTTATTGAGTTCCCCCTTTGTATATGCCAAGATGTACCAATCCGTCCATGCTCCCACTGAGCACATGTCGAGTCTGCAAAAATATGTTTCAAGAGAATAACACGACTCTACAATTCAGCCAAGTGAGTATGACCTTCCTATCACCAATGGCTCATACATTCACTTTCCCAACCAAGTGAGGATAAACTTGACTCATCCACCCAACCAAGTGGGGATATACCAAATACCAATTATTTATACAAGACTGAAATATTACATCATCCTTCCCATTCATAGTGGGTATAAAAGTTACATCATATGACCAAAAGGGATTCATCAAACGACTATAATAGATAGAGACAAACTATTACCTCATGGGCCTTGATATGACCTTTACATTGAATGATGTACATGATATTTATAACAGAGACCAAATATCTAAACAAGACCATGATAGTCATCAACAACACGATGTATGATCTACTGCATAAGTATCTGTCAGCACTATCCAAACCAACAACCTATATATGTCCATTAGTGTAGATATCATCAATCTGTTACAAGGTATGTATGCATATAGATATCAACTCATCCTCTTCACTTCATTGAGATCAACTTGGTTTGTTTCCTTAGTAGAAAGAGACTTATCATAACCTCGACATATGTCATCTCTTCAATCATTCACATCATATCATCTGTATGTGAAAAAACACCATGGTCATCATCTATGATCATAACATTGTCATCAATAACAGTATGATCTTTCCATAAGAGCCTTCAATATATCAACCATGTATCATCACTAGGGAACATCTCACATCTGACAAGCATTAAACATGATAATCAACATATGTGAGTATCAACCTATCATCATAGGGTAAGAACTCAAAGAGATTTGGTAAGCCAAGTCTTTGAATAGCTATGTCTTCATGCAGCCTACAATAACACCATTTTCTTGGCCAACCAACAATATGCAACTTAAGTAATCATCAATGTAATATCCATAAAAAAGATATCAATATGTATCTAGCAAACCATGATCTTATGGTCATTTGTCAAGATTTCTTGATATCATCAACAACAACAATCCTCAATCAGTGAGAGCCAAGAACTATAGGAATCCTGCATCATAACTGAATAATATGATCTTTATGCATATGATTACAGTAGCATATGAGTGACTCATCATCAAGTAATGAAGTTGTATATTCAAGCTTTGTACTTCTCCTTATCCTTATGAAGATCACCATGTAAGCAACATATATGCATCATTAGAGAATCAACCACAAATATGATCTGAACACCAACTATGTAACCCCAAGAATCATATGGGGTTTTGTCATGGACAACTCATAACCATATCATAGCAAGATGTATTATATACTCATATAAGAATCATCACTAAGGACTTCTAACCATAATGCCAACAATGCATTATTCAAATCATAAGCTCCCCATGAACCTGTGCTATTTGTTTACTATCAGATCTGATCATGCATATATTAGCAAGAAGTATCAAGGCATCATCATCATCAAGTTAGGATTAAAAACACTTCTAAACATATTATGAGTATCAAGACATTTCCATACATCATCAGTAGATTATAATCATTATCAAACAAAGCAAATGATGGAATGAATCATATCAGACCCTTTTTCCTGAGCCTATCCCAATGCTTTTTGTCAAACTAACATATACGCGACTGTGCAATGACTAACTCGTGTATATACATGACTTCTCTTAATGAAAATTGCGGTTGATATTTATAACACTGAAGTTTCACACTTTCAACTTCCTTTAAGTCTGTCATGTCTGTGCATTATGCTGTGCCATCTCTTTCTAACTGTACTTCCTTTTTCTTCCATATCTTCAAGTGCGATAATGTTTTCTCCTTTTGGTATGGTGCCTGTACTTTGTTCCTGCATTCCTTTGCTATATGTCTAGGATTGTTACATGCATAACATCTTATATGTTTCATATTCCTTCTACAACAGTTAATGGCTTTGTGACCAAACATATTGCAAGCAAAGAAATATCCCTTAAAGTACCTGGAACGTGATGATCTTTCTGTGTGACGGTCTTGAACCATTCTTCTTCTACATCTGGCTACAATATGTCCAAGATTATGACATTCATAACATTCAACATTACTCATTGGAGGAAATAACCATTGATCACTTCCATGGTTAGGAACAAAAGATTTTCTTTGAAGATTTTCTTTCCTTGGTTGCTGCTGGGGTTGACCACTTATCTCCTTGTTGATCATTTAAGATGTTGCATTAGAGTTCCTTGTCTTACTATGTGAGCTAGATTCACCATCAATAGGTTCATGAAAAACAAGACCAGTTTTGATAGCAGGAGACCTTTGACTACTAAGAATATCATCCAAGATCTTAGTACTATCTTGAAATCGTAAGAACTTATTCTTTTCTTCTAATTTATCTTTTAGAATATTTACCTCAACCTAATGTTGCTCTTCCTTTTCAAGATACTGCTTCTTCATGTTTCCTTAAGATTTTCTTCCTTCTTCCAATTGATGTCTTAATTCAAGAACTTCGTTTTCTTGTTTTTCAAGAGCTTGGAGTAGTTCTTTATTCTGCTTATTTGATTCTTCAAGATCTTCTTTTAGCGAGAGGATCTTAGCTTCAAGAATTTCATAGTAACTGGATCTATCTCTCGGTTTCTTGATTGTTGTGTTCCTTTCATTTACTTCATTTCTTAATGATGTCACTTCATCATGCAACTTTTGACATTGATCTTCCTTTTCCTTGCATAGCTTCCTTACCTTGTTTCCTTCCTCTAATTGAGCTTTTAGTTTGGTAGTTTATTCCTTGGAGACACATTCCCTTTTGTGCAATAGATCTTGTTGATCTCTACTTTTGGCTGTAATCCTTTTAAATTATTCCTCTATTTGATATCTTTCTTTCTCACCCATAAGAGAAAATTCAGTTGTTTCACTATCGCTTTCATCATCTTCAAATGGATGGAGAAATTTATCACCAAAGGAAATCAAATTCATACCTCATAGTTCTTTTTCTTGTTCATCTTCATTCCCAGGTGATTCTGAATATGAAGTGTTGCTTACACATATTCCCCAATATATTCTCCCACTGTCATAGTTCCTCTGAGATGTCTTCTTCTTCTGAGGAGCTTTCTTCTTTAGCTTCTTTCCCATTGTTCTACGAATCTCCTTCAAGCAATCAAGCTTCTACCAAAGGACTTGCTCTAATACCAATTTTTGTAAATAATACTCAGAGGGGCGAGGTGAATTAGTATCATCAATTTAACAATTTTTCATTTCCACACTCAGATTCATATATGCAACTTCAATTAAGGGAACCCACGTGTACATGCAACTGTGTCTAATGTAACTAGCGTATATCCAGTAAACTTATGATTCAGTTAATCCATTAAATGTTGATCTTTATTTTGTGCATCATAACTTCATTAACCATATGAACACTAAATATGTGCAGTAAAACAGAATAGATCATCACACACAAGAAGCACACATGAACACCATGATGTAAGGTGGAAACCCAATGTGGGTGAAAACCACCTCCTGTAATTCGTCTCTATCTTCCTTCAATAAGAAACTTCTTTTTACAATATTTATGTACTGGTGCAGTCTTATACTAGTACACAGGCTTCTACCTATAGATGGATACAACCTTCTCTCATTCTCTAGCTTCTACTGGAAGGGAGTTACAACCCCCTTAGCTCTTGTACTAGCCGATGTACTAGTACGTAGGTGCCGACCTACAAAAGGCTACAACCTTCTCTTTCTTCCTCCAGGTACCACGTTTCATAAATTTTTAGACTGGATAGTCATGGAACACAACATCATAATTTGACGGGCATGTTTCATCCAATTTTCATACTAGACCCATCAATATAATTGAAGCACAAAATCAATCAGCACTTGCATCATCAATATCTGAATCACTGAAACCATGTCAAAAGAATGTAGTCACCATGACACAGAGCAGAACATAGAACTCCGCAACAATATTCAGAGCCAATTGTATCATCAGAAATCATGCATCGGAGTGCATACGCTACTTGGAAATGCCAAACCAACATGTATACACAACTTCACCAAAGCGAACCAGTGTATATGTCATCAATTACTTACTTATAACTTCGCTACGCTTCTTGACTTCAGACATACCCAGATCGTTACATATATAAGGATAATGCGTATGTTAGCAACCAGATCTAGTCCATCATATCACATAAAGATAAGTCATTATGATCCTGATCCATTATAGATCTCGTCCATCAACACTAAAGCTAAACATAATCAATCAATCTCAATATGCAGAATACTGAGACTAGTAAATAGTCACCAGAACTCATAGTTTGCATCAACAACTAGAATCACATGTAACTTCAAACATCATAGTTTATATGGTATACGTTATTTAGATGTATCTAACCTGGGTATATATGCGCTTTATCATAGTCAACCTGCATATACATCTGTAAATATTCATTCATGATTTGTAGCTATTCCAAACTTGAGTTATACCCAGATCATAATATTTACATAACATTACACGCATCAGTATACAGATCTAGAATAAGCATGACCAAACCATATAGAGATGATTCATTCCAAGCCATAAGATCCCGATCCATCATTGGATCTTGTCCTCCATCTACCTCTGAGATTCCTCCTTGGCTCAGATCAAGCAAAGCATCATAAACCCATAACCTGCATACTGGACCTCACACTTCATTAGGTATTCAAGAATTTTTCTCTATTTTTTTTGCCTAATGATCTTCTCTTCCTTTTATAGTCTTAGGCCTTACTCAATACCATTGTCCAAAACCACTTAGAACTAATACCTTGTTCTAAATACCTAGGGTCAATACCTCAGATCAAATACCATGGACCAATACCAAAATACCATGGACCCAAAAACTTAGTGTCCAACATGTACGTGATTTTCCATGCATGAATGTGTGTGTATATTCATACGCGACTTTTGCTCAATGAACTTGCATATATACGCAACTTGGTCAAGGTAAACCTGCATATAACTCTTTTTCTTTCATTTTGTGAGCCTGAACTATGAATTAATACTGTTAACATGTAGTACTTTGATCTTCATCATCAAGGACAACACTTGTATCATAATGTTAACTTGTTGCACTGTGAATTGTCATTTCCTTTGAATTGCCTTGCATCACATCTGTTAACACAACTACCATGTGTTAATGTCACATCTGATAACTCTTGTGAAGATTCATCGAGTTACCATGTATAAGTGAGTTGTTCTACTACAAGAGGCTTGCAACAAATAAAACACATTCATCATAATGCCAACAGGTTCAATATTATTCCCTTGGGTTTTTAGTTTTAATCCCTTGAGTTTATTATTCTTTTGGGTTTATAATATCAATCATGGCCAACCATGGTACAACATCACATTGTGACACAACTTGTATCAATATGAAAATCAACCATGGTCAATCATGGTCCAACGTCTGAATGTCAAAAATATTGTCTCGATGTGAAAATTAGTCATGTTAAATCACGGTCAACCATGCTCCAACATCACATTGCGATAAGGATTGTCTCAACATGAAAATAACCTATTGTCAACCATGTTTATTTAACTGTTTATAACATTTATCTTAATGTTTATATACCTTGGGTTTATAATATTAGTCCTTTGGGTGCAATATTATTCACTTGGGTTCATAATCCCTTAGGGTATTAGTATTAATTTCATGGGTTTATACTATCAAACATGGTAAAACATTGTCAACCATGCTCACACATGTTTTATAGAATCAATCATGGGGAACCATGGTCCAACGTTGCATTTCGGCAAAGATTGTGTCAATATGAAAATAAATCATAATTATTTTAATAAAGATGGTTTTATTATTAATCCCTTTGGTTTATTATTCCTTTGGATTTATAATATCAATCATGGTCAACCATGGTAAATCATAACCACTCATAGTCAACCATCATCAACAATGGTCAAATGTGACATTCTGACAAAAATTGTCACAAAATGAAAATTAACCATGGTCAACCATGTTCCAACATTGCATTGTGACAAAGATTGTCTTGATATGAAAATCAATCATGGTCAACCATTGTCAATCATGGTCCAACGTCACATTGTGAAAAGGATTGTCTCAATATGGAAATCAACCATAGTCAAGCATGTTCCAACGTTGCATTGTGACAATGATTATCTTAATATGAAAATAAACCATGGGAAATCATGCTCCAATGTCGCATTGGGACAAATGTTGTTTATATGAAAATCAGTCATGGTCAAGCATGGTTAACCATGGTCCAACATCACATTATGACAACGATTGCCTCAATATGAAAATCAACCTTGGTCAACTATATTTATTTTATGGTTTATAATATTTATCTTCGAGATTATATGCATTGGTTTTGTAATATTAATTAGATTAATATTATTCACTTGGGTTAATAATCCATTAGGGTTTTAGTATTAATCCCTTGGGTTTATTATTTCGTTGGGTTTATTATTCCCTTAGGTTTATAATATCAATCCATTTACTTTATTATTCCCTTGGGTTTATAATATTTAACAATATATTTATTATCACAACAATATTTAATAATATTTTTTTTAATGTAAAGATTGTCTCAATAGGAAAATCAACCATGGTAAACCATAGTCCTCTATTGCATTGTGACAAAGGTTGTCTCAATATGGAGATCAATCATGGTCAAATATGGTCAACCACGGTCCAACGTCGCATTTTCATAAGGACTATCTCAATATGGAAATCAAAAATGGTCAACCATGTTTATTTTAGGGTTTATAATATTTACCTTATGGTTTATATGCCTCGGGTTTATAAATGTTATCCCTTTCTTTTATTATTCCCTTAGCTCTATAATATCAATCCCTTTGGTTTATTAATCTAAGTGTTAATATTCCCAGGGTATAATATTATTCCGTTCCGTTTATAATCACTTGGGCTTTTAGTATTAATCCCTATGGTTTATTATTTCCCTGGGTTTATAATATCAATCATATTCAATAATGGTCAAGCATGGTCAAATATTTTTTATAAATTCAATCATGTTCTATCATGGTCCAATGCCAGATTGTGACAAATATAATCACAATATGAAAATCAACCTTAGTCAACTAGTTTATTTTATTGCTTATAATATTTATCTTCTCGTTTATATACCTTGGGTTTATAATATTAATTCTTTGGGTTTAATATTATTACTTTGGGTTCATAATCCTTTGGGGTTTTAGTATTAATCCATTAGGTTTATTATTGCCTTGGGTTTATAATATCAATCCCTTGGGCTTATTATTGCATTGAGTTTATAATATTAATAACATTTTTGTTAACATAATAATATTTTTATTAACATAAATACTATCTCAATATGAAAATCATCCGTGGTCAATCATGGTCATATGTCGCATTGGGAATTGTTCCGATATGAAAATCAATCATGTTCAACCATGGTTCAACGCTGCATTATGACAAGGATTATCTTAATAAGGAAACGAGCCATGGTCAACCTTGTTTATTTTAGAGTTTATTGTTAGGATATTCCGACACATAGGAAATAGTTAAGTATAACTTGGTCAAGTGTAGAGTTAGGTAAATTTTGTTCCTTTACTATGTACTTTCGTAACATACAATCCAACAGTCACGATATGTCTTAGACATGAAGTGATCTGACGGTTCATTCTCTCCTCGGTATTACCGACACTTGATCCATGGCTTAACACCTGGTTGGTCCATGACCTCTATTTAAAGAACATGGAGGGTCATTTGTAGGGTGACCATTCATGAGAGAAGCTTATGTAAATTTTAATTCTTTTATTAATAAATTGCCTAAAGTGGTCACGTTGGCTCAGGTCATGGACTGTTTCCCTCTTTGAGGGTTTTAACCACGTCAAGAATACTGGTGTATTGATTTGTGATCTGTTTGTGAGTGGTGTCCTTTGGTCTTATATCTGAGGAACTTACCCTATAAATTCCTACATGGTATCAGAGCTATTTGAGCGCTGCATCCATTGGTGATCCAAATCGGAAGTCGGTATAACTGCACCTAGCTGTCGTTTCCTAGATCTACTATTTATGACAACATTTGGGTCGAGAGGCTTGCTCTATTTTGTTAGGAGCATCTGTTCGAGTGAGGGACCCCTTTCATTTCATGTGAAAAAAAATTTGGTAGCCCTAGCTACGTCATCTTTAAGATCTGGAGATACACAGTCTTTATTTGCAGTTTTAGCTGTTCAACTCTCTATTTATTTCTGCTAATTTAGCTCTCTATTTTTTATTACCATATCTATAACTTTCATTTCTGTCTATGCTCTTTGCCCTGCAACTTTGTGCAATCTAGGAAAATCAGAAAGATAAAGGAAGGATTTTTCTAATATGTATGCTCTTTTCCATCACACCTTTGTGTGATCTCAAAAAATCAGAAATATTGAGGAAAATATTTAATTTTCGAGGAAAGCTAAATTCAAGCCATAAGATTTGGTTTTTTTTGTATGTCCGTGTTAGGTTTTGTGGTTTTTTGTTTTGTAGGAAAAAAGAGCTTTCTCAAGTAAGCACACAGCCCAAAGCTTAAGTGACTAAAAAAAGAAAAAAAACCCCTTCCTCTTTTCCAAAAATTACTAACCTTTTAAACTAGCTCACTTGATCCAAAGTTACTTTATGAGAATAGAGGTCTTGGGTTCAAGTCTTTATTTTTGTTGAGTTACTTTTTCAAAGAGCACATGTAACTTATGTTTAAAGTTACTTTATGTAAAAGTGTTCTCACCCATTATAAAAAGCGACTCACTTATAATTCTAAAGTCTCTTTATCTTTTATTTAAGTTACAATTTAGTGGGTAGCTCAGGAAGTTCCATTGCAAAAGTGACTTTTACATATTTATAAAAGTGAGTCACGTATTTTTTTTCAAAGTGAGCTAATTAGATTATGTTTGGAAGGGGGGAGGGAGGATTTTTTTTAAATATAACATTATCATTCACTTCCGCACATTCATGCACTTCGTTGGCATCTTCAACAACGTTTCTTCAAAAAGCCATAACTTCTTCATCTCGAAGTCATTTTGAGAGCCCTTTTTTTTTAATCAACCTAATTTTTTTAGCATTTAAAGCTTCAGTTTCTATTAAAATGGAAATTACATGCCAAGTTATTCTAAAAAGCACCAACTACTTCCAATGGCGGTCCTACATTATGGATTTACTTAGAAGTAAAGTTGTTTACAAAATAGCCTCAGGCTAAGAAACTAAACCGAAAGATGAAGATAAGCCAGACAAATGGGAAAATAGGCAAGATCAAGCACGTGGGTTAATAGGGATGTCTATTTCTCTAGACCTTAGATTTCATATTGCATAACTCTATACTCGTAATGAAGCAATATAATAGCTTACTAAATTTTTTGGGATTAAAAATGAAATTATAACCCATCAACTTAAAAATGAATTGCTCACATTAGACCCCAATAATTTTTCTTCCATTGAAGATTTTTTGTCCAAGTTCAAGACCCTTAGACTTCTCTTGGAAGGTGTTAAGGTTAAGAAAGAATATGGTAGCCTTATCTATTCCATTCTTACTAACTTGGGACTAACCTACTTTGTGCTTGTTTCCATATTCCATTATACTATAGAAGCATTTATTTTTTAAAGACAAGACTACAAGTCCCCATCCTTTGATGCCTTTTGTGATTGTTTAATAAGAGAACAAGAAAAACTCTTACATCTTGGTCTTCTTAATCTTTGAAACTCTTCTAAGAAAGTCTTAGCCGCCCAACAACAAGCAAATTCAAAGAATCCTAAGAAGGAGTATCCTAAAAGGAATGGTTCTAAATCAAACAAGGGTCCTAAGCAATTTTAGTCTCAAATTGAAAAATGATTTCAACAAAATGATAATTCAAATAAAAACAAAGCGAAGAAGACTGATAAACAATGCAACTTTTGTAATTGAGATGGCCACTTAGAATTCAAATTCTTTAAGAATATGAAGGCCTTGGAAGCAACAATGAAGAAGCATAACATCCATTTGGAGCACTCTTCAACTTCAACTTCATCTTCAGGAATTACACTTTTTTCATGTGGTTGTCAAGCATCTCAGTCTGGTTACGCACTAAATGTATCTTCTTCTTCTCATTCTCATGAGTGGCTCATTTATTCTGGAACTTGTTATCACGTGGCCAAAAACAAAGCCATGTTTTCTCCTTTAAATGGTTGTAACACCAAAAATATATATGTTGGTGATGATAAATCTCTTACTGTTGTAGGGACTGGAACTGTTCATCTAGACAATGGTCAATTTAATGATGTATTATGTGTTCCAACCTTATCCTGCAACCTTCTATCTGTATATTAGATAACTCATTTAGGTGAATGTAAAACCATTGAATTTTCACCTCATGATGTTCTAATTAAGGACCTAGGAAATCCTAGACAGATTTTAGCTACTAGCATTGCTTGATGATTCTACAAGGTTGTATAAGTTTAATAAATTTGTGTCATCAACTCTTCCCTCAGTATTTTTCGCTCATAATGATGAAGTGAGCAAACTTTGGCATGGGCGATTTGGTCAGTTAAACTATCGCTCCCTTCAAAATCTATGTAAATTAAATAGGTGACAGGTCTTCCTATGGTATCTTACAGAGATGGTGTTTGTTCCAGATGTGTACTCGGAAAACATCATCGGGATATTTTTTAAAAATGTGCCTCTTGGCGTGCCTTAGCCCCTTTATAGCTTGTGCATAGTGATTTATGTGGTCCACTTCCAGTTGTTTTATTCACTGGCTACAAGTATTTTTTAACTTTCATTGATGATTTCTCCATATGCACTTGGGTATACTTCCTAAAACTCAAGATTGAAGTATTGAACATGTTCTTGGCCCTTAAGGCCTTTGTTGAGAAACAATCTGGACATTAAATTCTTAGTCTAAGATCTGATAATGGAGGAGAATATGTTAACAAGAAATTCATCAAATTTTGCACTAAGAATGCAATTCAAATGCAACATACTATTTCATCTACTCCACAATAAAATGGTGTAGCTGAAAGGAAGGATCACACCTTAAAGCAAATGCCTAATTGTATGCTTCAAGCTAAATTACCTAGTCTTAGTTTTTGGTAGAAGCAATTAACTGTGTAGATTACATAGTAAATCACACTCCTGCTAAGGTTTTAAATAATATCACTCCATAAGAAGCATGTAGCTCAATTAAACTAGATGTAAGCCACTTTCGTGTTTTTGGAATTGAAGCATGGGCCCATATTCCAAACGATAAACATAAACCTTTAGAACCTAAGAGTTAAAAATGTATTTTTTTTGGATATTCTGAAGATGTCAAAGGATGTAGACTTATTCCAGTTAAGTCGAAAAATGTTATCATTAGAAGAGATGTAAAGTTTGTTGAAAATATATTTTCCTACGAGCCTAGTTCAGCGGATGTGCAACCTCTCTCTATCCCTTTTACTTCTGAAAATATTTCTTCTTCAGATGATGACAATGATGATGACAATCCTCCCCCACCTTCTCAGGATCCTCCCTCAACTCCTGAACTTCCAAAATGGGTTTGTGGTACTCGGGATGCAACAAGTGCTCTTGCAGGTGATCCTATAGATCGTTGACATACACGTTCTTAGTTTGATAGGGCCTCTTCTTTACTGGCTCAAGCTTCAGCGAATTATGATCCTGACACCTTTGCAGAAGCTTCAGGCCATCCAGACTGGGATGCAGCTATGAATGAAGAATATCATTCATTATTGGCAAATGATAAATGGGATCGTGTTCCTCTTCCAAAGTGATGAAAACTTGTTAAATGAAAATGGGTTTATAGAACCAAGTTTGGACCAGATGGAAAATTTGATAAACATAAAGCTTGTTTTGTTGCTAAGGGTTTTTCACACGTTAAAGGTATTGACTATACTGAAACCTTCTCCCCTATTGCCAAAATTAACTCTATCCACCTTGTTCTTTCCCTTGCTACCTCTTTCAAATGGTAAGTTCACAAGATGGATTTTAAATCTGTGTTCTTGCATGGGGACTTGCATGAAGAAATCTATATGGAACAATCTCATGGCTCTATACAAACAGACTCGAGCCTTGTATGTTAGCTTAAGGAATCCCTTTATGGTCTCAAGCAAGCCCTCAGACTTGGCATGCCAAAATGGATAACTTTTTTTTAGATACTAGCTTTTGTAGGTGTCATTCTGACAATACCGTCTACACCAAGAATGTGGGCAGTCTCTTATCATTCTTGTTATTTATGTTGATGATCTTATCCTTACTGGTAGTGATCCCAACCTTATAAAGCATGTGAAGTCCAGCCTTACAAAGAAGTTTGAAATGATAGACTTAGGACACTTGCAGTATTTTCTTGGTCTTCAAGTATTGCAATCCAAGGAAGGTATTGCCCTTTTCTAGTCCAAGTATGCCTATGATCATCTACGCCACTTTCACATGGAAGACTGTAAGCCACCCCCTTCTCCCTTTCAGTCTAGAGCCAAACTTTCAGTCACTTGTACTTCCCCTGAAGTTGATGCTATCTTATATTGTTAGGTTGTAGGAAAATTTTTGTTATTATGTTTCGTGCTAATTTTGATTGACCTATACAAATGATCATGTTATGACATTCATGTATGAGTTAATATGTTGTGATATTATGTCATACTAATCTAATCTCGTGGTGCATATGTGTTTGTTATGCATGAGTGACAATTGTTTATGAGCTTATGACGTGAACCTATTAGTTGGTTACTATTATGGATATAATGTCCCTATTTATGTTGAGTTGATGCATTCTAAAGTTATATCATGCTAAACTAGATTAATTGTGTAGACAATATAGCCTCCCCTACAATACATTAAGGTATGAGTTTGATTATGTTGTCTATTTGATGGTTGAGTATTTTATTATGTCATATAGTTGATTTATTTAACATTTTATGTTTGCAAGTTGTTTGAATGTTTGATTAAGTGCATGATATAAGTATGTGTCTGAAATATTTTACAAATGAATGGTCTTGTCTTAAGATGGTTGTAATAACACATTATGGATTGAGACAACTAATATGTACTTGAATGTAAGTGTGCACTAGTTATTGTATTATGATTTTGACTATTAGTTGATTATGACATGGTTGTTAGTCTTGAAAGAGGTTTATTTCAATTAATATACATGATGTTTTGATAGTTGAAACATGTGGCTAACATGTGTAAACAGTTGCCGGGAAACATGCCTGGTATTAGCATGAAAAGGTAGTAGTTGAATTGTCTATATAACTAACTATGAGGTGATGTGACAGTACATAGTAAAACATGATTTCAGCAAGGTGAAAAGGTAAAAGACGATAATTGGGTGAGGATTCCTTTCGCTATGTTTGGAAAACACAATTCCAAACAAATGAATGTTTTGAATAAAAGAATTCTTATTAACCTATAGTTTGTCTAACATTATGCTTTGAATGGGTTGAGATTTCCCTTTGAAGCATTTGGAACCATGGGGTTGAGTCATGGTGTTTGTTTTTAGTTTTTTTCTTTCGGCCTTTTGTGATTTGTTTGTGCTTGATTGGTAGTTTTGTGTATGTTTGGTGTATGGCCATAACATTTTCGTTGTGGTGTTGTATTGCTATTGGTATTAATGGTTTTCTTGTTTGTGTTTGATTCTTGCCTTTTATGTTTGAGTCTTGGGAATTGGTTGGGAAAGAGGAAATCTAATGAAGATCAGGGAGAGTTGCGTGGTACCTAAAAGGCGATGTAAGGCTCGAATTAAGCCTGATGCATGTATAATGGCAGTCGAAGCCAAGAGTGTGACAACCAGTTGGATTGGTTGGGTCCATTGGTGTGAATGGATAGTGGTAGGACAGTCATGAGAAAGATATTAGGAAAGCTAAAGTAAAGGGATTTGATGCAGTAGATGCGTTAGCTATGTTGGGAACTATTGTTATTGATGGTGTGCATGTGATGAATGGATAAAGGGAGTTATCTTAACCTTGACCTTATGATATATGGTAATTATGTTGTGATCATGATTATGCTGGTGTCTATATATGTATACATGTGTGTATGTATGTGTGTCATGTCTGACAAGGCCGTCATGGATCACGATTGTTTTATGTTAATGTTTATATATATGTATGTATCTATCTATCTATTTCACTACCTGACAGGGTTGTTAGGGATCATTCTTGTGGAATAATGATTGTTTATATAGGTCAATGGCATGAAGAGATTCTTGGTCTTATGGGGAATCAAGTGGGAAGAGTAGTCCTCACAAATATGCAAGGTCAGTATCATGTCACTATGAGTTGATATTATGTGCTTATGCTATGTTTATGTTATCGATTGGCTATTCTGAGGGATAAATTAGCAAAATGAATGAAGTGAAATTTGCAACATGCCAGGACAAGCATCGATAATGGAAGGACACTAGAAGCCGGGTTGCTTGGTAAGGACGACGAAGTCTTAAGATGTGCAGTACTCGTGTTGTGTACCTGTAGCTTATGTAGTATTGTTTACATATGATGTTGCATTCATGTTGTAGATATGATGTTGTGCTTATATTTCATATGCAGTTATGGGTATAAATGGTACTATGTACATGTTGGATATGTGGTGTTGTGTACATATCGTACTGTGTGCATGTTGGATATGCATTGTTGTGTGTATATGGTCTTGTGCACATGCTGGATATGTGGTGTTGTGTACCTATGGTGCTATGTACATGTTGTATATGTAGTGTTCTGTACATATGGTGTTGTGTGTATGTCGTACATGTGGTGCTATGTACATATTGTGTCGTGTGCATGTGGTGTTGTGTACATGTGGTTTCATGTACATGTTGTATTGCTGTTGTAGTGTAGATGTGGCATTGTGTACATATTTGGCAGGTGGTGTCATGTATACGTGATGTTTTGTACACATTATGCAGGTGGTTTCATGTACATGTGATGTTGTGTATAGGTGGTACTATGTACATATTGTACATGTGATAATGTTGTACATGTGCTATTGTGTGCATGTCATATATGTGGTGTTGTGTACATACGATACTACATATGTGCATTGTGTAGTTGTAGCATCATGACATGCGTATTCATTGTGTTATACTATGCATACATATGTGTATTGTGTTGTACACTACATGTAGGAGTATGTATTGTGTTGTGTTGTACACCAGGTGTAGGCATATGTGTCGTGATGTATATCAGGTATAGGTCTATTCATCATGCATTGTCAAATGTTGTGTGTCGATGTATGTGTTGTGATGTAAATTGTGTATGTGTATGTGATTGAGAAGAAGCAAAGGCACTGGGTGCTTGCTAAGTGTGGTAACGAATCAGGTATGTGTGCAGAAAGAACAAAGGTAGAAGTAACGACCAATTAAAGGATAAGTATTAGTATTTTATTTTATCTTTATTATACATATGATCTATGATTATGATTTATGATCGTTACATTTGATATATGATTCTGCTTTATGATGATTGCATGTAATTAATGATTTTGATCTATGATGTGATGTGTTTATACATGGTGATTTGATCAAACAACTATTTTGACTTGTTGTGAGAAGAAGTAAACATAATTGCAAGTATTCCTTGTTGACAGGCCACCAATGAGATATGATTTGAATTTATTTCAATTCATTTTGAATCTAATGGAAATTATGTGCTTGATATATGAAAGAATGGAAATTCTTTGTTTGGATTGTCGAAACTGACTATAAGAAATAGAAGCAGCATTAAAAGGAATTGGAACATGCATTAGTATATTGGTAAATTGCTTCAGAAGAAGGGTCATTATTGAACATTGGTGACAAATAGTGTCCACTGATTTCTCTGAGCATGTTATGACCAATAGGGTGGTTTTCTAGCAATGATATGACTTGGTTTTTCCAACTTTCGATGAGAGGAAACCTCACCAAGGGATGTATTTCCTAATATAGGGGATGCACAGGAACTTAGAAGGTGAGTGACATCACAAAAGGGGGTGACAAGGTTGCCTGAGGGACTGTGTAGTAGAGAAGGGAAGGTTGGGGATGGATTTATTTTGTTTATTAGCATTGCCATATGGAATTAGATGCACAATGAGAGTTTTCCCGGGAACAATGAGTCAGTAATTGTTCACTAAAAGGACAAGTGGTGTAGGATTGTAGCATGGTACGTTAGATGCAAGCTTGACTTTAATAGTGGATTTTGGATTTCCTAGAAGGAGGTGAATCCCACTATTACTTTTGAGGGTGGAGGTGTAAGCCTATAGATTCTCTTGTTGCAGATGCAAGCTTCATATCCTTTTATTTTCTGGTTGAGAAAATGTGCATATGTGTATATGTGCATATTATTGTAAATATTGTATTGAGCTAGATTTATAACCTCCATAACCGGTATGAATATTTCTTGGTTCAAGAAAATGTGCATAAGTATATGTGGTTATTGTAAATACCGTAATGACTTATGTTATAAAGCTCGAATAAACAATATGTTTTTCATGTTTCAACAGTAGTAATTGTAAATACTGCAATGAGTTGTGTTATAAAGCTCCATACATAGTATGTTTTGTTTTTAGGAGTTTGTAGGTTTATAGGTGTCACCGAATATCGAGGACGGTGTTCCCCCAAGGTGGAGGGTTATGTAATAGGCCTAGTAAAAAAATCATGTAAAAAAGTATAAGACCAAGGTCATGGGACATGTATTCCAAGCTAAATGTTGGGCAAAACATCCTAGTTTGGGTTTTAATTTGGTTTATTATGGCTAAGGAAACTAGTAAAGGCAATGGAAAAGGCTTTGGAAAGGCATGAAGCATTAATTGGAATTTTTTTTATGAAAATAATGGAGATTAGGGGAAAAGGAAGGTGAAATGACATAGGTTGCATGTGAGGAGTAAAATGAAGGGAAATAATGGAAAACTGAAGTAAATAGAAGCCTCATTAATAAAATGGATTCCGAGGATCAGTTTGTAACCTTTGTTAGTTCAGTTTTGGAGCTCTCTCTCTATTCTCCCTCTCTCTCCCGTACTCTTGGACACTTAGAGTTTTCTTCGATCACTTCAGCATTGGATCAAGAAAAGGAAAGAATGGAAGAGGAAGCAAGTATCAAGCAAGAGAAGTAGGATCAAACAACTACAGGGGGATTATTTGCAGGTATCAAGTTGCATGTGTGATTTCCTTGATATATTTGGCATGTATGGTAAATGTATGTGTGTATTTTGTTCTTTTGTTGTCATTGGAATGGGTTTTTCTATGTGTGACAATGTTCCTTAGCCTTGCCTTGCCATTTCCAGATTGCCCTGGTGTGTTGTGGTTCTAATTTTTTGGTGGAGCTAGATTTATAGATTGATTTGAAACTGAGTGACGTGGTCTCTGAAAGATAGAAAACATGGACTAGTGATCCCTAAATCAGGTTGTGGACTATGCTAAAGCATTGACCTAGGAACCCTGGAACCGAACTATGGGTTGCAGTAAAACCAGTTTTGTGTGACCTCGATGGGCCTAGGAATGTTTGACTGGTGAATGAAGTTATATATGGCAAATCCTAGAGGTGGGTTCCCTTGATAAGGTCTATGAATCCTTGGCCAATGAATGGAAGGATATATCGTAAATCTTGGAGGGTGGAGTCTCGATTAGGCCTAGGGATCCTCGATCATGGTCTGGAGGGATGTATGGTAAAGCCTAGATACTAGGAGAAGAAAATTAGTCATGGTGTAGGTGGAGAAATCTAGTGGCATCCATGCTTGTTTCGGGCCTAGTGATTTAGTGGTGATTGTGATAAAGCTTCATTCTGTTAATGAGGGTGGGGTGGTTCAGCCTCGAGAAGAACATTTTTATTTCTGGTTATGAGTCCCACATTCATGCTTGGAATATGGCATGAGGATGATTGTCTGAGGGAAAGATTTGGTTCATATAATATATGGTTGGGCGGTAAGTGAATGTCCCAAACCAAGTTGGCTTTTTCATTATTTAATGAGAGTTACTTTCCTTGATACTTTATGACCAAATGTATTGGTTCATACGTGGCATGTATGGCTATTGTATCCTTGTCATTTATGTTGTTTATGTGCTAGCTATGAGAATGTTTTATGATAGTGATGATGTATGGATCTCATCATGTTTTGATTTGTAAATGAATGAAAAATGAGCATATGACCTAATAGATTAAAATGAAGCTAATGTGATAAGGCATCAATGATTGATAGAAATTATAAGATAAGTATGAGACGCCTATGCTTAGAAATGTTATTACCTGTAGAATGTAGATTTGTGACATGTTTGAAGAAATTCCTTTCATGGCTAGTAGTGGTTAGATCAAGTCTATGTTCAAGTATTTGCATTAGTATCATTGTTGTTGGAAATAATACTGAGGGGGAGTGAATCAACATTATCAATTCAATAATTTTCTCATTTACCAAATAGATTTATATAGGGTACTTCTATGAAGTGAACTAGCATGTACACGCTACAGTTATTAGGGAAATCAACCTATACCTAGAGAACTTATGATTTAATCAATTTATCATGTGTTTTCCTTTAAGCAGTGAAACAATAATTTGTTAAATAGTGCAATAATACCATAATAAACAATCACACATAAGGAACACACATGAACACCATGATTTAAGGTGGAAAACCAATGTGGGAGAAAAACCACCTGTTGTTGTCGTCTCTATCTTATTTTAATAATAAGAAAATTTGTTTACAATATTATACTAGTGTAGACTCATACCAGTATGTAGGCACCCACTTGTAGAAGGCTAGAACCTCCTCTTATTTTCCAGCTTCTACTGGAAGGGATTTGCAACCCCCTAGCTCTTGTACTAGCCAGCCTACAGAAGGCTACGACCTTCTCTCTTCTTCCAAGGACCACGTTTCATAAATTTTCAGACTGGATGCTCTTGGCACACAGAAATATACATGAAGGCCTCATTTCATTGAGTTTTCATACTAGACCCATCAGAACTTTCAAACTACATCAATCAATAATCAGTTAATCTGAATAATCAAATCACTAGTCACATGATCCTGATCCAACATTGAATTCAAAGTGCACAAAATATTTCAAATCTAATCACAAACAAAGCCCCTGCAACATAAAATATACTTCAAATAGAAGTATTCCTTACAAACCCTTTCACTTGCACACCTTGGCTGATCTTCTTCTCCTTGTATAGTTTTAGGCATTTCTCAATACCTTGGGTATTCTTGGATAGGATCAAATAGTCGTTACTCCACTCAATATTGTTGGCTAATACCATGTTATTAACCCCTGGTATTGTCTACTCTTGAATTGCCTTGGTTTTCCAGCATATGCGTGCTTTTCTTCTTGTGAAAGTGAGTGTATATGTATACACTCTTTTTGTTCTATGAACCAACATGTATAAGTTGTTTTGACTAAGTGGACTTGTCTATACATCTTAAACTAATTTTCACCATCCTTTACCTTCAACTTCTTCATTCTGATTAGTATACTTTAGTTCCATCTTCCTGTTCTTCTGTACCAATGGCCTGTTACATCTGAATGGACTTGTTACACTATCAGTTTCCTTTCGTCAAAACTAAACTGACCTATGAGTGAGTTGCGATCAAGGACAATAGTTGTGTCATAATGCCAACAATATCCCCTTTGGACTTGATGGCAACCATGCTGGTGTTGATTACTGGAAACTGTAGATACTGTTAGAGATAACAAGAAACATCAAAATACTCTCCCCCTTTGACATCAAGGGCAAAGGGTAGACCAAGCTATTCTCCCCCTATTATGTTGTCCATGCTCCCCTTGGGTACATGCCATGTCTGTAGAGATATGTTTCAAAAGAATAACATGACTCTATAACTCAGCTAAGTGAGTATGACCTCCCTATGACCAATGACTAATACATACATCAATCACCCAACCAAGTGGGGATACACCATATTTGACTCATCCATCCAACCAAGTGGGGATATACCAATTGTTTATACATGACAAAAATACATCATCCATCCCATCCAAAGTGGGGATACGAATTACACCATATGTCCAATAGGACTCATTCAAATATAGACCATGATAGAAGAAGTCATATCACAGCCTAGATCCTTACATGACTTATGCAACAAATGATATAAGTATCTGAAGCCCTAGATGAACTCAACAACCATGATGCCAACAATGTAGAATGTGTTTGAAGTTTAATGCTCCCCTGAGCCTATGCTAAAGTCATTCATCAAGGCATCTTTGTCAGTCAGATAAAAATCAATGAACAAAGCATATCATCAGACTGTAATCATCAATATCAGACTTTTTGGAGATCTGGAGAAGTAGATGATTTCATTGTGGAAACATCCAACAAACATAATTTTGCAATTACACCTCATTGTTCCTTTTTTACAAGCTTTGTCATACCGTTAAAGTTGATTATCTTTCCTGGTTTCCCTGCAATACCCCTTAATTCAGCTTCCTTTCTTTCCGTAGAAAATTTCATGAAAAATTCTTAAACATTAAAAGCTATTGTACCCAAGGATTGTAGCCATTGGACTCCTAGTACGACATCAGCACCACCCATTATAATGGAAAGCATTGGGCTATTCAATACATATTCTCCCATGGATAGCTTGATATTACGACACTTTCTAGAGAAATTTATGGTTCCTCCACTTACAACCATCACTTGACACTCTGGTGCTAGATATAGGATGCAATCAATTCTTTTGCTATCTTACAGTGAATAAAATTGTGGGTACTTCCTGAATAAATCAACATTATTACCTTTTTCTTCTTGATATGTCCTTCTATCTTGATAGATTGAGGGGTGATAATTCCAGCCAATGCATTACAAGATATGGTTAGATTCATTTCTTCTTTATCTAGGGTTTGTTCATGGAGTATATCCTCTTCTTTTGACATTTTTTTCTTAATTTTCTTCCTCCTCTTCACAATCGATGTAGAATAATTTCTTCTGAGCACACTTATGGCCTTTAGTGTATTTGCTATCACAACTGTAACAAAGCCCTTTTGCTATTTTTTCTTCCAATTGTTGTGGTGTCAACCTTATAGGTTGTGGAAGTCTAGGGACAACATCACTTCCATCTTTATAGTTGTGAGTGGTAGGCTTCCTTGTTGCCATAATTTTGCTTTCCATTTTTCTTGCTAACCTAAATTCCCTCTCTAATGAATCAGGTTCCAAAAGGCGAAACTCATGTTGGATATTATCCTTTAAAGTCACTATGAACACATCAACCCTATGCTCCTCTAGAATATCTTTTACCCTTATGTTCAATTTTTGGTAGTCCTCAATTCCTCCATCATTGAACCCTTTTGTTTGAGACTTATCAATTGGCTAAAAAGGTGTTTCTTTTTGTATCCTCGTAATGTGTTGTCATTTCTTCTGTAAAAATTTCCAAAGTGACAACTTTTTTATGAGAGAAAAGCCATCGATACCATACAAACTGATTTGGTTCCAAATATAAAGTTGCAATACGTACCTTTTGTGTGCTTTGTACATTATGGAGATCAAAAAATTGCTCCATCTATAGTATCCACATTGTGTAATCCTTGCCATAAAACTTCCTCATATCAATTTTTGGAATATGGTGGGTCTTCAATCCAACATTAGGATCTATGGAATCATGATTAAAATTTCTTTTGTTCTGATTGTCAGTTTCCTTTAATACCTTTTAACCATTAGTGACCATTTCTTGTAGCAGCTTATGCAAATTTATCTTCAATTCTTCCATCTTATAATCCATGCCATTCATATTAACTCACACGCCATTCATATTAGCTTCCATGCCATTCATCTTGGCTTCATTTAGCTTTAGTGAGAGTGAAATTTGTTGTACTTGATCTTGTAATTTTTATATATCATGTTGCATTTGTTCCTCTTCTTCACGAGTCATGCTAGAGATTTCAGGTTGCTTACTACATGTTTCCATTTTCTTTCTTTGGGGCATTAATTAATGATAATAATTCTTCACTATTCCCTTTGAATTCCTTAAAACTATTTTTTCCAACCAATCTTATGTAAAAAAAAATTACACACCTTTTGTTTTCACTTCGTAAGAGCTCGATATTGAATCTATTGTATCTCTGTAGACGTGGATCTCAAATATCTCAAATCTTGTCCTTTGGTATCCCTTCGAGTCCTCTTTCTAGCCCTGCAAGTCTGATCAAGATTGGATTCTCCAAGAAAGAGTTATGCCAAATCTCCCACGGTGACCTAATTATAGAATAGCTCAGTAGAGCGAATTTGTATGACATGCCACATCTCACTTTTTAAACCTTAGGTTCAAAAAATAATACCCACGAAAGCTATAGTTTGTCCTCTTTTTGTAACTTCTTACAAAAATTCAATCTGATATTCAGAGCGAATGTTATGACGATTTTCCCAAGGTGACCTGTTTGAAATGTAATTCGGGGGTCCGCAAAAACCCTAACTTCCGCAGATCATATCTCTGAGAATATAGTGAGACAAGCCCTGAAATTTAGACCTGAGGTTCAGCACAATTTTATCTCAATTGGTTTTTGTTTTCACTTCTGAAATGACACAAAAAAAATGTTATAGTGAAAATGCCACGATGTCACATTGGGAGCAGCGAAACCCTAGAATCCAAAGTTCTGATACCAAATGTTAGGAAACCATCTCACAAAAAGATAGAAAAGATAGATGAATGCCTTAGAAATAAAGCTCCTCGAGGGGGCAACCTCCTTTACATTACACAAATCAACAATTCATATGATTCAAATGAGAAAACCTCCTTTCTATATATAGGAGTCTAAAGGGTCACAATATAACCAAGCTGACCTAACAATAATAATATAAAGGCACAAAAATAACAATAGAGGCATTCTATGGGGCACAATAATAATAATATGGGGACAATAGGGTCACAACAATATTAATAAGGGCTACAACTAGTAATGGGGGAATCACAAGTATTATAGGGACCTAACATTTTCAGCCATGTTTTATAGAATCAATCATTGTGACACATGGTCAATCATGATCAAGCATAGTCTAATGGTTCATTGTGACAAAGATTGTCTCAATATTAAAATCAACCATGGTCAACCATGGTTGAACATCATATTGTGACAAAAAATGTATGGATATGAAAATCAATCATGGTCAAGAATAGTCAACCATGGTCCAATGCGGCATTATAAGAAGGATTGTCTCAACATGAAAATCATACATGGTCAACCATGTTTATTTTAGGGTTAAAATATTTATCTTCGGGTTTATATACCTTGGGTTTAAAATATTAACATTAATATTATTCCCTTCGGGTTTATTATTGATCCCTTAGATCTATTTATTTCCTTGGGTTTATAATATCAATCCCTTAGGTTTATTAATCTAAGGGTTCAACCATGGTCAAGCATGACCCATCATCACATTGTGACAAAGATTGCAGCAATATGAAAACCAACCACGTTCAACCACATTTATTTAAAGGTTTATAATATTAACCTTAGGGTTTATATAATTTTGGTTTGTATTATTCCAATGGGTTTAATATTATTCCCTTGGATTTTTAGTTTTAATCGCTTGAGTTTATTATTTTTTTGGACTTATAATATCAATCATGGTCGACCATGGTCAACCACTCTCAAACATGGTACAACATCTCATTGTGACATAGCTTGTATCAATAAATCAACTATTGTTAATCATGGTCCAATGTCATAATGTGACAAACATTGTCTCGATATGAAAATCATTCATGTTCAATCACTGTCAGTCATGCTCCAACATCGCATTATGACAAGGATTGTCTCAATATGAAAATAACCTATTGTCAACCATGTTTATTTAAGTGTTTATAATATTTATCTTAGCATTTATATACCTTGTGTTTATAATATTAGTCCTTTGGGTTCAATATTATTCACTTGGGTTCATAATCCCTTAGGGTATTAGTATTATGGTCATGGGTTTCTACTATCAAATATTGTAAACCATGGTCAACCATGCTCACACATGTTTTAAAAAATCAATCATGGTGAACCATGGTCCAACGTTGCATTTTTGCAAGGATTGTGCCAATATGAAAATCAATCATAGTTATTTTAATAAGGATGGTTTTATAATTAATCCCTTGGGTTTATAATATAAATTTCCTGGGTTTATTATTCCTTTGGCTTTATAATATTAATCAGGGTCAACCATGGTACATCATAACCAGTCATGGTCAACCACAGTCACAATGGTCAAATGTGACATTGTGACAAAAATTGTCACAATATGAAAATCAACCATGGTCAACAATGGTCCAAAGTCACATTGTGCCAAAGATTGTCTTGATATGAAAATCAATCATGGTCAAGCATTGTCAACCATGGTCCAATGTTACATTGTGACAAGGATTGTATCAGTATGGAAATCAACCATGGTCAAGCATATTCCAACGTCACATTGTGATAATGATTGTCTCAATATGAAGATAAACCACGGGAAATCATGCTCCAACATCGCATTGGGACAAATTTTTTTTATATGAAAATCAATAATGGTCAAGCATGGTTAACCATGGTCCAACATCATATTATCACAAGGATTGCCTCAATATGAAAATCAACATTTGTCAACTATGTTTATTTTATGGTTTATAATATTTATCTTCTAGCTTATATACCTTGGGTTTATAATATTAATTAGATTAATATTATTCCCTTGGATTCATAATCCCTTAGGGTTTTAGTATTAATCCCTTGTGTTTATTATTCTGTTTGTTTTATTATTCTCTTAGGTTTATAATATCAATCCATTTACTTTATTATTCCCTTGGGTTTATAATATTTAACAATATATTTATCATCGCAACAATATTTAATAATGATTTTTTTAACATAAAGATTTTCTCAATAGGAAAATCAACCATGGTAAACCATAGCCCTATGTTTCCTTATGCAAAGGTTGTCTCGATATGAAGATCGGTCATGGCCATGCATGGCCAACAACAGTCCATTGTCACATTGTCACAAGGATTGTGTCAATATGGAAATCAACCATGGTCAACCATGATTATTTTAGGGTTTATAATATTTAACTTAGGGTTTACATGCCTTGGGTTTATAAATGTTATCCCTTTGTTTTATTATTCCCTTAGCTTTACAATATCAATCGCTTTGGTTTATTAATCTAAGGGTTAATATTCCCAAGGTTTAATATTATTCCCTTTGGTTTATAATCACATGGGATTTTAGTATTAATCCCTAGGGTTTATTATTTCTGTGTGTTTATAATACAAATCATAGTCAATGATGGCTAATCATGGCCAACTACGTATTAGAAATTCAATCATTTTCTACCATGGTTTAACGCCACATTGCGAAAAATACTGTCACAATATCAAAATCAACGTTAGTCAACTAGTTTATTTCATGGTTTATAATATTTATCTTCTTGTTTATATACCTTGGGTTTATAATATTAATCCATTGAGTTTAATATTATTCCTTTGGGTTCATAATCCTTTGGGGTTTTAGTATTAATCCCTTAGGTTTATTATTCCGTTGGGTTTATAATATCAATTCCTTGGGTTTATTATTCCCTTGAGGTTATAATATTAATAATATTTTATTAACATAATAATCTTTAATAATATTTTTATTAACATAAATACTATCTCAATATGAAAATCATCCATGTTCAATCATGGTCCTATGTCGCATTGGGACAAAAACTGTCCTGATAGGAAAATCAATCATGGTCAACCATGGTCCAACATCAAATTATGAAGGATTATTTTTTTTGAGAAGATTTTTTTACGAAATCACATCATGATATATTTGTCAACGCGTTTCAAACCAACTAGTGTGGTTCATCATGAGGACAAGTTGAAGAATCAGACTAAGGCAACAAATTAAATATAGAGATTAGATCATCCAATGACTATATGGGACCAGGAACAACTACATTGGACCATGAAATGGCTAGGTTTGAAGAGGAAACTGTACTAGGACCGAGGGATATGGATAGGGAAAGTTAGTTTGGTTAAATTTATTATTAAATTTAATAGTTTAAAATAAATCAAGAAGGTTCAGTTAATTGGTAAGTTAGAGTAAATTTAATTTAACCATTCGTGGACGCCTATTTAATTATATTGTATTACTGATTAACTAAATCTTAGTTTTAACTCCATATAATTGAGGAGTATAAAATAATATATATATTATTAATGTTAAAGTTGTATAAATTTAAATTAATCTTATTAATAATAGAGGAATTTATAAGAAAGATTAAAAATTTAACCTAATAAGGGTCAAACTTAGAATAAAAGGGAATATCTTATCAAATATATTATTTTAAGTTATCTTTATATGATTTCGCCGAAAAATCTTCTTAACATTGATATGGATCACAGAAGCCTCAACGCAATAAAAGGATTATCTTAATATGGAAATCAACCATGGTCAACCATGTTTATTTTAGAGCTTATTGTTAGGATATTTTGACACATAGGAAATAGTTGAGTATAACTTGGTCTAGTGTAGAGTTAGGTAAAGTGTGTTTCTTTACTATGTACTTTTGTAACTTAAAATCTGACGGTCACGATATGTTCTAGACATCAAGTGATCTGACAGTTCATTCTCTCCTCAGTATTACTGACACATGAGCCTCGGCTTAACACCTGATTGATCCATGATCTCTATGAAAAGAGCATGGAGGGTCATTTCTAGGGTGATCATTCATGAGAGAAGCTTATGTAAATTTTCATTCTTTTATTAATAAATTGCCTGAAGTGGCTTCATTGGCTCAGGTCATGGATTGTTTCCCTCTTTGAGATTTTTAACCACGTCAATAATACTGGTGTATTGGTCTATGATCTATTTGTGAGTGGTTGGTGAGAATCGGTATTGTAGGAAGAATGCTGCAACTCCTGGGTTGCCAACTTTACTTTTATCGACCCGATAGTTCATAACAAACTTGGAAGCATCGGTGTTCTATGCACAAGTACTACTTCTCACTGCAAGTTGTGACTTGGTCAACCAGCACAACATCGCTAGGAGCTCAAGCCAAATTTTATAGATTTCAGAAGAATCTCTATCTGTGATGAAAGGAAAGAAAGGTTACTCTACGTAGGCTAAGAAAGGTTACTCTACGTAGGCTATTCTAATTGTAGAAAGGAGAAAGACTGGAATGTAAAGCAAAACCTAGTAAAGCCTACTTAATAAGCTAATTCTACTTTTGCCAAAAACACCATGAAAACCATGGAAGAAATGCCATTACCTACTCAAGGAAGTAAAAAATACCTAACAATGCTATTTTTGGGAGTAAATACACAAAAAACATGTTTTTGAATATTTATGTGTTTTTATGTGAATTTCACATCCATCTAATTTAGTGTGTATGAGTGTGGCAGCGAATAGGTGGCGTTGGAGGGTGGTTTTGGAGCTTGGGAGGATGTAGGATGGTGTGGATGGGTCTTAGGAGTCTTAGGTGGCCCTCTGGAGGATTTTTCCACACTCGGACTTCAAAATAAAGCCTGCAGGAAAAACTACAGGAGGACACAGGAAATCTACAAGAGGAAAACAGGGAAAATACATGAGGCCTACAAGAGGAACCCGAGAGAAATTTTAGCTATTTTAGGATGTGAGAGTGGGTGAAAAAGGCGGATGAATGATGGAATGAGGTGTTAGGGCACCTAAGGTCCACCATGAATCACCAGGAGAGACAAAGATTATTGGATTTGCTCAAGCAGAGAGGAAGAAGTTCTATGAAAAGTAAAGGAATCTAGGGGAAAATTGAGGTGACGTTTGGGAGACCTATAGGGCATGGATCATATGGAGGGTGTGATTTCTGGTAGGCTTGACTAATGTTGGAAGAGATCTACTGCGCAGAAACTGACAATCAGCCAAGAAGACCAAGCAAGTAATGAAATGAGTGCATCTAGAAAAACAAAGTTTTCCATTAAGGTGATCTAAACTATTATATATGAAAGGAAATGCTAAGAAATGTTGTAGGAAAGGAAAGCATGAAAGAGGAATATTTCCAATCAAGAAGTGAACATGGTAAAGGATATTTGTGGCAAAGAAAAACTAGATTATTAACCTACTAAAGAGCTGCAAACACTAAAAGTCCTATGAATGAGGAGAATCTATGTTTTTGGGGCAGCAAGAGAGTCTTTGCCTCAAATCATGGTCCCTGAGGGAGGAAGAGAGGCCAAGGCACTATTTCTAGCCTTTTGAATTTTTTCTAATTGCTTCTTAACATGCTACAGAAAGCACAAATGGAAGCGAACTACTAAATCATCAAAAGCAACATATTCTTAACCATAAAAGAAATACATCTAATAGGAAATTAATCTACAAACTGAAGTAAAGCATACAAATACAAGTAAAGAGAAGCTTTTGTACTTGGATTGGGCCCTAACCCAAGAGCTTTAGCCCTTTGATGTAACTCAGTGCTAGCTCAAAAATGAGTCCATCTTCATTATCAAAAAATAGCAAGATTACATAAAACTATCACCAAAATAGTAAGCTCGAAATTTGAGCAGTGTTTACATAAGCAAAAAAAATCCGACCCTAGTGAGGCCCTAGACCTTCCTACTTATACATTTGAAGCTATCAATGCCTTCCTTTAAATTAGTGAGGCTTGGCTCCCAAAACTCGAGATAACCATCAGTCATCCTTCACTTGCTCGGCTATGTTCTAGTGCATGATTCGGTTGCTTGTACTTTGAGCTGAATGAAGGGGAATTCAAGGTGAGGAGTAAGAAATGAGGGGTATTCCCTTCCATAAGTCCTATCCTCTATCTACATCGAGTTATTGTTGCCATTTGAACACTGGATCCTTGAATTTAACCTTGAAATCCATCAACAATTTTCATTAAATAAATGTCAGACCACATGCCATCATAACTAACTCAACTCACACTATAAGCATAAATATAATCAGAAAATCATACAATAAGGTAAGAGAATGGTTCATTTGACTAGGTTAGGAGGTAAAATGAGCCTAGATAATTACCCATTTATGAGGCTCATCATCACCTCCCTACTGAACATGTTGCTCATCCTCTGAGCAGCTTAGTCAATCTCCTCATCTTTTATGGCCCTGGTGGCCTCCCTAGCATCCCAGGCTCCTGATGTGGTCTACTCATGTTGGTCATAAAAACCCGTTGTTCTATTTATGTCCTTCCACTATTCCTTCTCTTCTTCTCCTCTTCTTCCTTCGAGCATGCCTAATAGGAGTGGAGGACTCAGTTTGAGGCCAATCCATTTGACCTTCAGCCTTTGCATGGAGTGCTTATACATTGGCGCTCTTTTCAATACCTCCTTCAGCCTCATTAGGGAATGGTATTCTCTAATCTGCAAGCTGTGGGTTAGGGTGTTCCATCTTCTCATGCATGCATGCTCATAGTCATCCCCGAGTAGCCTTTGCATATCTTCACAATGTGCAATGCCATGTGCCTGCTTGGCTAGATATTTAGGGGCAATCTGAGGGTCATTAACAAGAAGGTTGTGTGTGCTGATGAGTACCATAGGATTTGATGGCTTAGCTCTTATCATCAATGGTTTATTCTGCTCCTTTATTATTAATCTCTTCATTTCTTCTACCCTCAATTCTTCATCTTTCATCCATGTGGCCATGGCCATTAATTACAAATCCCCTAGCTTGGGATGGGGTTCTCATACATTCATGTCTATGAGGGTCATGTTGTGTAGGTAGAACTCTGCCATCTTTGCCTTATCCTATGAGGTGCTTTGGTCACATAAATCCATGAAATACCTGTAGTCTTGGAAAGGAATTGTTCCTCTTTGTGCCAAAGTCTTTATTTGGAATTGAAGCCATCGATCCTTTAGGTAGAGGCCATAATATTTGGTTGGTGTTCTGCATTGTAATGCTTCCATGGATAAGCTGGCCATGTATGTCAACTGAGTCTCTTTCTCTTGCAGCTACCTCCTGAGTAGTTCATTCTCATTTTCAAGGTGGCATCTTGTAATGGCCTCTCTGTCTTTGAGAGCACTCAATTCTTTTCCCATTTCCCTATGTTTGTTTCCAATGTGGCCAACATCCTCAACTCTGTTGGATTTGGCTATCTACATCCAACTATGTGTTCTCACTCTTTCTTTTTCCAATTCGAAAAACAATGGAATTGCAAATTTCAGTGGGATTATCCTGCCTCCCTCAAGTAGATTGCAATAGGAGGCAAGACTAGGATGGGGGTCATATTCTTGTAGCTCTTGTGCTTCCCCTTCACCTCTGGATGTTCCCCTATCGTTTTCTCAAACTTTTGGGTCTCCTGTAGTTTGGATAGTGTCTCCTGTAGGACTGTCTGAGCCCCCTGTAGGTCTGGTTTTGTGTCCTGTAGTACTACCTTTCCCTTCCATGTATAAAATATAGGATTCCCCCTATCATAGGTTATAGGTGTCTTGGAAGGAGATTCTTTCACCCTGGAAAACGGTGAATCTTCAATGCTAATGGGAAATTTTGAAGAGGGCTGAGGTTTTCCTGTTTTAATTCTTGTGCTGTTCCTTACCCTGAAATACATGGAGGTCTTTCTTTTCCCCTTCTACTTTGGCTTGACTGGAGTACCGAGGGTAGTGAGGGTAGTTGCTTCTTCTCTTCCCAAAGTCTTAGGGGACTCTTCTCCTTGCTCTGCCTTCTCTGCCTCCTTTTCTCCCTCTTCTGTCTCTTTTTATGTCTCTCCAACTTTTCCCTCTATTTCTTTTTCTGTCTCTTCCTTCTCCTCACTACCACTAGGACTGACATCATAGGTTAATGCCTTTATGTCATTCTCAGTTGTCATATTTTGGAAAACTTCCCATGCTATAGGTAGGGTAAAGGTATGGAGGGATTCCTCTACTAGGATTTTGATTAAGCCATGGTGAGCCAACTGCCCTAAATTTCCTGCTTGTACCTTGGTGCTAGAGTCAATGAGGGGCTGAAGGAGGAAGCAAGGGATACTAAGATTTTGAGGTGTTGGGGTATCTATACAAAATGTAGCTTTTAACCCCGTACAGAAATTACCCGCATACGAATTCTAAACCACATAAAATGAACAATGTGAGAGTATAACACATAAAACACATATACAGAAAGATTTTCCCTTGGATCCCAAAATTGGGACTACCAGCTTGACTTTTCATTATGCTCCTTTCAATGTTATAATACATATTTATACATGTCAAAGTATCCAATACCATGGACCAAAAACCATCACATCCTAAACAATGGATCAAAAACCATCACGTCCAAAAACATGTGTGAAAATCATGCACAAAACCATAGGTGGGTCCGCCCAACGTAACATAGGTTTGAAAACCAAAATTTTCTGGGGTGCTACCCGATCCCCATCTAGTGGCATTACCTGCACCCCTCAAACCCCCTGTGACCCCCACGCTATGAAATCGGTGTAGAAAAGGGGGGGCTCTGCACCCCCTCTAACCCCCCAGTTAACTACGTGGGGTAGTCATGGAGAAAATATAACACAACCCAACAAGCCATAGCGAGAGTGTTAAATTCATGACAATTATTTTCAGGGAAATCAATATACCACTTGGATGCAACACCTGTAAGAGTTTGATGGAAAATTCGAAGATGAATGGAATCAGTGATGTAGGAATTTGAGGAGCACCAGAGGTGATATCTCATCACGTGGGCTTATGGATCCTCCTTCACTTTTCCTTCAAACTTTGGAAAATTGCTCGGGATCTTTGATGGGACTAGAGGCTAATATGGTGAAAGAAGAATCAGGTCATTTCTGAGCCTAGACACATATGGTAATTTTGGTGTATCCAAGAATGGAAATTGAGTATTGAAAGGTATTTAAGGTTGATAAGCGAACCCGGTTGGTGAGACCCATCCCTGCTGGTAAGGATCTTGTCCCCATAGTGGAGGGTTTTGTCCATATGGAATTTGATTTTTCGCCCACTATATGTTACCTTGCACGTATAGACGGTTCTAACCTTGAAAGCCTTGACGATGTCCAGCCATAGGCTAATAATAAGAAACATATGGGTTAAAAAGGCTGTTGAGCCTACTGGTCTTGGACATATGTACTTTGCACCTGATGCCCTTGAGCATAAGGGTATTGATCTTGTTTCCCCTGGACAAAAGGGTTTTGGACCTGTTTCCCATAGAGAAAAGGATGTTGAACCTGTTGCCCTGGGACATAAGGATTATATGCTCACTACTGCAGGACTTGACTCTGACCCTGCCCTTTCAAAGGTTAACCCTGTTGATATGAGTATAATGGTTTTCGCTTCCTGGTTTGACCTTGTTGTTGTAAGGGTCTAACCTTATGGATGTAAAGGTTGTCCCTATCGTTGCAGAGGTTTACCATGTGAAGGTAGAGGCTGGAAGGATTGCGACACATACTGCACTTGCGACTGCATGTTTGGTTGCAGCAGTTGCGAGGGATTCCCCTGTAGTTGTTGCAATTGTCCTTACTACGCCATTATCTACCCTTACTGCTCCATGGTTGGCCATTGCTTGAACAAAAGTTGCCCTTGTTGCTACAGAAGTTGTCCTTGTTACTACAAGGGTTCTTGAATAGTTCCTGGAATGACACCTTGAAAGTTCATGAACAATATCTAGCAATATCCACCCGGCGTGGCGGATGGACCAAGTTGAATGTAAGGTATAAACTAATTGATGTACGGTTTATTAACCATCGCTTGTGAACCATATGGAACATAAGGAAGTTGGTACTAAACCTGAGCCATATTAGGCTACTAGTACTGGATGTTACTTGACCCAAATAGACCAACAAGGTTCAGCTATTGGTACTAGACATTACTCTATCCAGCAAGGCCAACAGGGTTTAGAATGGCACCCAAAGAGGGTTGGTTCATTCCAACCATGTGATATTGTGAGCCACTCACATTGGTTGTGCCAAACATCATAGAAATATTTAAACTTTTCCCGCCAGGCGGTGGGAGACCCTGTGCGCTTACTGGAGGGATCAAATAACTGATAGAGACATAAATCAAGAATATCCATTGAACAAGACAAGTTACTTGGACCGACAAAATAAGACGATTCAAAACAACGGGTTGCACTTGAACTGACATAACTGCAAAATGCACCATGAGTTGACAGGTCGGGTTCTGAATGAACAAACCTGAGGTAGGCATAGTGCAAGATGCCTAGACAGGGTTGTGATATAGTGATAAGGCAGTAGGCGTACTTGAAACCAACTAATCCAAAGTCAAGTAATTACATGGTAACTCAGGATGAACACTAGTCAAAATGCTTCCCCTGTAAGGTAAACATTCACAAAGTAAATGATATTCCTTCTCCTTGACTATGCATGGAGTGGAAACCTCCGAGTGACCCAGAGAGGAGATTGGGATTTTGCCTTCTGATTCCATGGGTGAGAACAGGCGACGATGTACTACCGAAGATGTTTGAGAGGATAATTCCAAAAGGAATACCTGGTTGATCGCATGGGTTGTATGGACGCTACAGTGATATCACAATAGGATTGAACAAAGGATTCAAAGGATAAACAACCAATCCAAGCTGACCTTCAGAAGTTCGAGGACTCTTGGGAGTATGGATAGGATTATTTAGAGATTCTGGCACAATGTCAGAAAGTGAACCAATATTTGATGGAGGGGGAGGACGAGATGACAAATGTTGAATGCTCAGAACAATTTCAAGTTCAACACCTTGGTCCTCAAGTGACTGTGGAAATTCAGGAAAAGGCTCCTTAGATGACCTTTGAGACAAAGGAGAGGAAGAGGAATTAGACGAACCTGATGGTCCAGCCATAATGATTTTATCTCAATTAACTAGAATAGAGAAATTTATTCCAAGGCTTTAAAATGTATTTAAAGGTATACTCATGATGTAGTTGGAAGAAGGCTAACAAGAATGTTATATGATCATGGGAAAAAAAATTTAAGACACAAAACAAGCTAGTGCTCTTTCATGTTTTAAGAGTCGAGAAAGAAGAAAAGGTGACTCTATCACTTTCGGTTTGAAATGAGCTTGAAAGGACAAGCGTTCGGATGATATTTTATATTCAGGGAGTCAAAAATATCAAAATGAATACTCAGGATGATCTACGCAAAAAGGATTACAAGGTAACCATGAACTGCAGAATAATTCCCGGTAAACTGAGAAGTACAGGTAGACAATCATCCTGAATGCTGTGTTCGATGTATCACATTTACAAGGCTGCAGAATCGGCTTCCTATGGATAAAGGACTGCAACCTAGTGGGGTCTTCCTTTATATACATGATGGTATGGGGAGCACAACTCTGTACTAGTGTTGTCTAGTGCCGATGTAAATGACAACTGCTAGGCTTAAATACATCGGAACACGTCTCTAGCCTAGACCTTCTAAATGTGATCATTAGGTTTCAAATGCTCCTTAGGTTAATTGAATACATTTTAAAGTTTATCTTGAAATTATGTCTTAGTTTTCAGGCCTTATCGATGTGATTCACAAAAAAACTCTTATATGCAGCTAAACGAGACAAGACCCTTTCAATTCAATGACCTATTTACACTAATGATATTAGAAAGCAAACTTAATGCAACAAACAAGTAATTGAAAGAAAAATGACCTTTCTATTTCTGTTTTTAAAAAGAAAATGATGAAAAAATCTTTCCAATCCCTATCTTTCCTATCAAACGCACTTCAAGTAGTCCTTTCACTATTAAAGAGAATTCATTTATTTTCCAATGCAAATGACGATGCAACTCTAGTCTTCAATGATGCTAACTAATGTAACATATTGAATCAGCAAACAAGAATTATGTATTTTTCAATGAAATGAGAAAATAAATCTTTCAAAAACACTTCAATGAAATTTTTTCAAAACAATCTACTTCAAGCAAATGCAAAGAACAAAAGGGAATTCCTTTAAAACCAATGATGAAAAGAATCCACCAAAAACAAGGTGAGCAATGTGATATATGCCCGAAATGAGATGCTTAATCAAGAATTGAAACTTTTCAAACTTGTTAAATGGAAATTGAGGCATAAAAAGGACCAAAAATGAAATGGAAGGAGAAACTTAACTAACAACTTGACTTGCTAAGCACACAAACAGGTGAATGGATGATGACCTAGATTCCCTAGGGATACAAACCATCCAAGGACTCAAGAAACAAAGTGAAGAAAAGGCAAACCAGACTAGCATAAAAACCAAGCTAAAGGAGCTTTCCATTCAGGGAGAACACATTCAAAACAAGATAAGAGGTAGAAATCAAGAGGGAAAGACACACTGGATATGATTTAGGGGAAACCCTGATATTCACCTATAGGAATCAACACGGCTGCTTAACTGACAACAAGCACCAGAAGGGGGTAGGTGTGACTATTTTTGAGAAACTTGCACTGATCGGCACGACTGTCAGAAAAATAAATGTGATGACCGAGGATTCAAGGAAAAAAATAAAAAATTTCAGAGGTTAAAACCAGACTTGCCACTGTAAATTTTAGACTCATAGCAATAAACCAGGCAAAGCAGAGAACACTAAAGGCAAATGGTGATACTAGAAAATTTCAAACAACCATAAAATGACAATCAATCAGACAAAAGGATTGGCTCCCCAGTGGAGTCGCCAATTTTTGGTACAAGTAAATTCTCAGTGTGGACACAAACAATTCCTCTAGCCCAGGAGAGCGATTCTAACCACAAACAAACAAACTATGGAAAATTTCCTTAAGCTAGAATCAAATAAGAGGGCCTACATCTTAGAACACTTTTTCTGCTTGGTGATGATCCTACTTCCTCACTCCAACTACTTTCTATTTCCTTCCTTCGTATACCTGAAACAAGCAAACAAAAAACAACAACAAACACGGTAGCATACAAATTGTATTCAACCTACTTAACAGGTCAAGGAACATTAAGCCTTCAAATGTAAGATAACACTTCAATGTAGGATATCAATTAATAGTTGTGTTCATATAAGTTCAGAAAGATATTACAACCAATGCCTTGACGTTGCTGGTCTCCTCCGACGTATTCAGGTTCCCACCATTCTGCTACCATGTCATGGATATGCCCAATAATCGAATTTTTAAGGCCTCTTCTCTTTAGTCTCACACCAAACCAAACACACTATTATCCCTCAAACATCAACTAGAGAGCTACAATCTATAGATGTCTTGCTGATTATTCAAGCTCCAAAATTACCAATACTCCAACGTAGTGAAGCTTGTAAAAGGATGAGTTTATATAGCTTAGATAGAGGGGAGATGGCTCCTTTTATCATTGGAGAAGGCTTTATCTCTTGGGTTGGTTCCATCCTAATAGGGGAAAGGAGCCCAAACTAGCTTCCTCAGCTACATCCAGCCCAACCATTTACTAGACTTCCGTTACGAAGCTTCTAGACTTAGAAGCTTTGACTCCATATTTAAAAAACTTGCCAAAAGAAGATCGGCGTGACTGAGGAAAGGCTCAGTAGCACCGTACGACAATAGTCCTGCTTTTAATCTCTGCAAATCGATGTGAGGAGAAAATGGGTCATTAGCGCCAGTCTTGTAAACTAGAGCGAGAGGAAGATTCTTGGGAAATGATGCAAAATGGAATTGTTCTTCTCATGAAGAGGGACACGATGCAAGTTTCCTCATGATGGATAAGAATATAGGGTTCACTGTAGAGGTCCTCCAGGATCATGGAATGAGGAGTGCAGGGACAGTGACAAAATTATGTGTAACAAGGACATACCCCCATCGCAGAATGTCATCATCCATTTGCGTTGCAATATATCTAGTAGCCAGAACTAGTTAGAGAAGTTGATGCTCGTAATAAGGAGTCCTTACATAGGTTGGAGATTGCACCTTCCAAGAGTGATAGTGATACTGAGGGAGATGCGATTCCCATTAATGGGCCACTAGTGAAAGGCTTCTTTGATGAAGACTATCTCTGATTGGGAGAGTGTTAGGTAAAGAGGAGAGTTTGGGCCTGTTAGGTCCCTATACTACTAGTGTAACCCTTTATTGTTATTAGAACAACCCCCTTATTATATTGCTATTCCCATTTAGTTCCCATATTGTTATTATTGTGCCCCATAGAAGCCCACTATTGTTATTATTGTGCGCTTACATTATTATTGTGATGTCGACTTTGATTATATTATGACCCCTTAGACTCCTATATATAGAAAGGAAGTCCTTTCATTTGTATCATCGAAGAATTATTCATTTGTGTAATGTAAAATAGGTTTCCCCATCAAATAGTCTTATTTCTAGGACGCTCATCTACCTTTTCTATCTTTCTGTGAGTTGGTTTCATAAAATTTGGTATGAGAGCTTTGAATTCTAGGGTTTCGCTACTCCAAACAGGTCATCATGGAATTTTCACTATAACCTTTTTTAGGCAACGTTTCAAGTGTGAAAAAAAAAACCACTTGAGATGAAATCATGCTGATCCTCGTGACCAAATTTTATATCTTGTCTCTCTATATTTTCAGAGATATGATCTCAGGAACTTAGAGTTTTTGCAAGCTCCAGAATTTCATCTAAAACAAGTCATTACGGAATGTTCATGATAATGCTTTCTCTACAATGTTTTAGAAGCTAAACAAAAAAAAGATTTGAGAAGCAATCAATCTGAACCTCGGCTCCGAACTTTAGATCCTATCTCACTATATTTTTGGAGATATAACTTCAGGAAGTTAGGGTTTTTGCAGACCCCTAAATTACATTCCAAACATGTTACCTTGGGAAAATTGTCATAACTTTCTCCCTAAGCATCGGATTGAATTTTCATAAGAAGCTACAAGAAAAGGACTTCATATAGCTTTTTGTATATCAGCTTCATGTACTAAGGTCAAAACAGTGAGACGTGGCACGACATACAATTTTGCTTTACTAAACTAGTCTATAAGCAGGTCACCGTGGGAGATTTCGCATAACCCTTTCTTGGATAATCAAATTCTAATTAGACTTATGGGGTTAGAAAGAGAACTTGGAGATCAACCATAGGAAGAATTTTCAAAACTTGGAGATCTGAAATTACAGAGTTTCAGTTTTTTCAAGTTTGAGTTCCTAAAATCAAGAAAAATTGAGATAAGGAAGTTTGATGGCAAGAATCCGGTAAATTGGATACTACAGATGGAGAAACATTTTGATATACATGGTTTTCCACTGTTACAAAAGGTATTTATTGTATCTTCATGTTTAGAAGAAGATGAATTTTTATGGTATAAAGGGCTTTGTTCTCGTAAACCACTTGTTACGTGGTCAATTTTCATGGAGGAAATTATAGCACATTATGAGGATACAAAGAGCAACACCTTCTTTAGAGCAACACCACAAAAATAGGAAGAAAAAAGAGCAAAAGGGCCTTGTTACAAAGTGGAAGGAAAAATTATGGAAACAAGGAAGTCTACCCGTCACAACTATAAAGATGGAAGTGTTGTTTCTCCTAGCCTTCCACAACCTACAAGGGTTACACCACAAAAATTGGAAGAAAAAAGAGAAAACGGGCTTTGTTACAATTGTGATAAAAAATACATTAAAGGCCATAAGTGTGTTGAGAAGAAATTATTTTACATTAATTGTGGAGAGAAGGAAGAAAAGGATCAAGAAAAGTCAAAAGAAGAGTATATACACTAGGAACCAACCCTCAAGAAAGAAGAAATGAATCCAACCATATCTTGTAAAGCATTGGAAATAATTACTACTCCTTGAACTCTTAAGATAAAAGGACATATCAAGAAGAAAAAGGTTCAAGAAGTGAAATACCACATCAAGAAAGAAGAAATGACTTCGACCATATCTTGTAATGTAATGGATGGAATTACCACTCTTCAGATTATCAAGATAGAAGGACATATCAAATAGAGAAATGTTCAAGAAGTGAAAGATCACTTAGAGCATCAAGAAATGAATCTGACCATATATTGTAAGCAAACGATGAGGATGTGGAAGCATTGTTGTGTGCCATTTCTATTATCCAACCAGATTGGATAAACGAAACAAGGTATGAATGGAAGAAGGACAAAGAAGTGCGGCCAATCATTCAAAAGTTACAAAAGGTCCCAGTTCAAACAATATTTCCAGAACTTGACAAGGAAGGAAAAATCATATTGGAGCCTGGAGCAGTCACAAAAAAAAGAACCTGATAGCTACAAAATCAATCAATTTCAGAGTATCTCATCAAGTGAAAGAACTTACCCGCTAAAGATTCCACATGGGAGGACAATAAATTTATATAGGAGGATCACGAACTACTCAAGCGTTGTGGACAACACTTTTTGAAGGAGAGGGGCATGTTAGGTCCCTATACTACTAGTGTAATCGCTTATTGTTATTAGTACAACGCCCTTATTATATTTTTGTGCCCATGTAGTCCCCATATTTCCCATATTGTTATTATTGTTCCCCATAGAAGCCCACTATTGTTATTATTGTGCCCCTACATTATTATTGTTATGTCAGCTCTGATTATATTATGACCCCTTAGACTCCTATATATAGAAAGAAAGTCTTTTAATTTGTATCATCAAAGAATGGTTCATTTGTGTAATGTAAAGGAGGTTTCCCCCTTGAGGTGGCTTATTTCTAAGGTGTTCATCTACCTTTTCTATCTTTTTGTGAGTTGGTTTCATAACACGGCCATTAATATTAAGAGTCCTCATAAAATAGTGTTGTCATTCCATTGCACACTTCCAACAAGAAATGATCATTGATTAACTATTTTTTTCTCCATGCCACATTCCACATACAAGATCCTTGAGGGCCATCAAACATTCAAAGAAGTTGGGAGGAACGGAGGCCTTTGCACATATCTATTTCACCACATTCCACACCATGGTACTAAGAGGTTCTTTTTCTAGTGCCACAATGTCTCGGCACTTAACGCCTACCTTAAGATGTCAGATCTTGTAGTCCTAGACCCCTTTAGCTTTGGGAAGGCACATCTTATCCGAAAATACCATTGCCCATCTTCTCTCCATATTGGAACCTACCCATAGGAAGGAGCATTGAAGGTTGTGAAGCATGTCAGGAATGGATTTAGGAGATGGTAGAGTTGAGAGAAAATAGATAGCCTTGGATTAGAGGATAGATTGCAAAAGGATTAATCTTCTGGCAAAATTTAAGGCCTTGAAGGTTCAACTTGAGAGTTTTTCTTCAAATTTTATAAGAAGCTCTTCCCATACTAATGAGCAGAGACTATTGGAAGGGGGGGTGGGGGGGCGCTAAGTATTGGATGAAGGAGCCTTCAGAAACACATGGATAGAGAATGGGTGAATTTCCTGAGGGGTGGTAGAGAATAAAATTTTAGATTTACCTTTATTTATATTTGTGCCTCAGGATGCACGGAAGGTATCTGATATTTATTTGAATTACTCTTGCTCTTAAATGCAAGGGTAGCGCGTGAAGAAGGTATCATCCACAAATTTTTGGTGAGTTAAGAGTTGTTGGGAGGATCCAAGGGGGTGACCTAAAAGACATTGATGAAGAAGAGCATGCTTTATGGAATGGCTTAGACCTTTGGTAGCAAGTAAGACGATGTAGGGAGAGAGTGGGTCTCCTTGTCAGATACCCCTGGAGAGGGTGAGGGTAGGCAAGGGAGAGCCATTAACCAAGATTGAAAAGAATGCTTTCGAGATAAGATCCATCATCCAGGAAACCCATTTATCATTAATTACATAATACATAAGAGTGTGACATATGAATTTCCAACTGAATTTTTCAAAATATTTTGACATGTAATGTTTTAATATCATACCTAAATTTTTGCTGGAGCGAAGTGAGTGGATATGCGCTTAAACAAGGATGGTGTTGTCTAGGATGTGTATCCCTTCTACATATCCTATTTTATTAGGAGACATAAGAGAGGGGAGGAGAAAATTAAGTCTGTTTTCAATGGTTTTCGAGATGATTTTATAAATGACATTACAAAGAGATGCCAAACTAAAGTTAGTAGGAGAAGAGGCTTTAGTAGATTTGAGCATGTGAAAGTTGGATTGAAGGGAGAAGGTAGTGAGGTGGAGCATCAGGGGTCTTCTATCACTTTCTAAACATATTTGTCCAGAATATCGAAACAGGATTGGAAGAAGTTTTCTATGAATCCATCAAGGCTTGGGTACTTGTCTCTTAGCATACTCATGACCACCTCCACCACCTCTTGGAAGGTGATTTCCTTGAGGAATGGGGCATTATGGTTCGTTGAGATAAACATTGAAATATGTTGTGTGATATTTTGAATGTCATTCTTTATTTTAGGGGTTGGCTCTATCAGAAGTGTTTTGAAGTACTGATAGATTTCTTGTGATATATCTTCAGAATCTTCCACATACTAATTGTTTCTGTTGTACAAGTGATGGATATGACTGTGTTCCCTATAGTTAAGCATGGATTTGTGGAAGAAATTTGTGTTGTGCTATCCTTCTTTGATCCATTTAAGTTTGGATTTCTTCTTGTATAGGATATCTTTTTGAGGTAATGATTCATCTAATTTATGTCATAGGACCCTTTCAACTGCCTTTGATTCTTCAATTTTTCCCTCTGCAATTATGGTTTTCTACACTACTATCATTTATTCATGTAGCTTGATCTTTTCTTGGAGGATGTTGCTGAAGTCTTTAATGTTCCAATCTTTTAGTTTCTACTTGATAAATATTAATCACTTTTGAAAGTGATACATGATGCAATTGAGGGTAGAAGAAAATTCTTGCCACTAGGTTTACATCAAGTTAGAGAGGAATTCCACATGACGCAACCAAAATCCTTGAAGCATAAGGGTTTGTTATGGACCAATGCAAACCATCCAAGCTGAAGTTTAATTGACCAATGATCAGAGCCATAGCTTGGGAGGATTATGACTTAAAAGTTAATGCCTATTAAAAAAATAGATTGATCAAGCCTTGAAGCCACCTTATGGGATCTCCCTATTTTGTTGTTCCATGTGTGGATTCCATTGGAGGTGTGTATATATATCAACTTACATTTGTCAATGAAGGAATTGAAGATTGAAACTTCCTCTTTGAGCCTTATGACACCTCCCTTTCTTACCTACAAAGATATCGGCAAGTTAAAATCTGCTGCCAGGATCCATTGTTCATGCTAGACAATATGGGTAATTATGGAAAGGTTGGATATAAAAGATTTTTTGTGCTGAGAAAGTGTAGGACCCTAAACATGGTACATGAAGCCATACGGAGAGGAGCATATTGTTTGAAAGTGACTTGTGACAATTCTGGGTAGGAAGAAGGATTCCTTGAGGGTGGCCATTGAAGGATTCAAAGGAATAGATAGGGCACCAAAGGTGCCAACTGCATAGTGAGTGATCATATCACATTTTTTCCAGAAAGTGTGAACAATTTAGTAGAGGTTACGGTGAGAGCATTTTATTTCTTGGAGCAACAGGATGTTTGGTTCTTTCTTGGAGAATTTATTTTTCATGATCTTACATTTGGATTTTTCATTTAAAACCCTCACATTCCAAGAGATGGATTTTATTTCTAGGGTTTGGAGATAAGAGGGAAGAGTGAAGTAATGGGAGACACTCTCCCTAATTTAACAAGAAATTCACCTAATTCTTGAAGTATTTGGTTGTTGGCTTTTTTTCGTTTTTTATTAGGCTCTATGACTAGGATGGAGTAATCTTGGGGAACATTTCAATTAATTCCTAACAAGGAAAAATAAATGGAGGGAGAAGGGGAGATACTTGGTCGAGTTACTCGATGTAGGAACATGTCTTAATGGAATATACATGATTGTGCTTATTTCAATTTGATCTTCAAAAATGGGTGTAGGGTCCATGTTTTCAATTTCCTCTATAATTTGCTACAGATACATAGCTTGCAAGTCCAAATCCTCCATATCTTCTTCTTCCATGGGGGAAAAAAGACATTGCTTGGAATTCTTGTTTGTAGGAGCCAGTTCTTGACTGGGAGGTGTTTGGTCAATTTAGTGATTTCTAAATTGCAACTTTTAAATGTCAACCCAGGGCTCGTAAGTTGATGAAGTGAGGTGTACTGTATGTACTTAGGCAACTATTTCTTGAGCTTTTGTCATTTTTAACTTTTTAGGGTTGTTTTCAAGTATATCTCTCCTAATGTGATGTGATGAAATAAAGTGAGTGAAGTGTGTGAGATTGTGATGTGCTTTTTACAACTTAAAATAAAGTGAGTGAAGTGTGTGAGATTTTGATGTGATTTTTACAACTTAAAAGTACTCTACAAGAAAGCTTGAAATGAAATCAATGATTAAAGGAAAGTAAAGGCATCAAATAAAAGACTAATGACATTGGCCCAATGCCTCTGCTGCTGCAAGGAAATGAAAATGAAATCTATGTCAAATAACAACTAAACAATGTGAGATTAAAGTAAATCTACCTAAAAGAGAGACTAGTCACAAATACTTTAACTTCTTCTTAACCTCTTGCCTTTTAACCGAATATATCATGTGATAAACAATTAAAAACAAGTCAAGCAATTGTGAGTTTCTTAACAACTAAACCAAGCTGCATTAAGTGATGTTTTGGTCCTCAATAAAGATATTAAGTTATGAAGAAGAGACCATCAATAGATAAACAACTTGATATCTACAAAGAGAAAGCAAATATGCAAATTAACTAAGTGATAATGAAGAAATAAAGGCTGCAAAACAAAGAAGGTCAGCAACATAGACAATATGATCACAAGTGTCACTAGTTATGAAAAAGAAAAGCATAAAACTGTCCTGGGTACGCCTAAGAAACCTGCATAACACACTGATCAGTCATGAAAAAGTACAAAAATGTAAACAAGCAACAATTGAAATGTATGTACAACTATTAAAACACAGCAATTAAAGGCATTATATACATGAAATAAAAAACGAAATGCGGGAAATTAAAAATATTGTACAGGCCTTTAGTAAATAGGGGCCCTCTGCCTACTCCAGCCATTTCAAAGATCAATCACACGCGTAAATGGAATAACAGTCTTCTCATGTATTATGCATGAAATAGGAAAATACAGTTGGAGTTCAAAAGTACAAAACAGCAGCTAACAACTAACTTGTCCAGCGTTCAAAGACGCTTTATTTGTAATTGCAGAAGGCGAACTAACTTAACGAAATCTAAGTAATTCGAACAGCTGAATAAAAACACGTAGTCTTGCTACGTCCTCGGATCTAGGCAACGGTCATTGTGGGCATTCAATCCGCGTTGGATTATGTTTCCCACTACCTTCGTATCTGAGGACGATGCCACCTCTTCTTCACGTGATCTAAAACAGAACACGCAGAGCCGTGCGACCGCTAATGACCTCTGTTTGACCGAAGTTGCCTCCTTGTTGACCACGGGCTTTGATGACTGGTTTGGATGATCTGGAGGGACACACACCATGTCCTTGGTTCCACGAACTTGCCC